>CAJQZM010033639.1:7856-59425 GCA_907164665.1 Colias nastes
TCTAGAGTTGTAATATTTTATATAATATATATATATATATATGTATATTATATATTAAATGTTTAAATATTTTTCTATCGGTCATTGTAACTTATACAGTAGAACCTCGATAACTTAAATCTCGGTAACATAAAAACCTCTGTAACTTCAAAAAATAATATGTTCCCTTCCCATCAGAGCTCAAAGCCTCTTTAACTTAAAATACGCAACCTCTATATCTTAAATAAATAATCTCTGTATTGGCCCTTAGTAACTTAAAGAATTAATGTTTCCACAACCTCTATAACATAAAATTGTTTGTCAATGAGTCATTTTGAAAGTGTCAATAGGTTTCGGTATTTATTGCTTGCACGTGTTTACTATGTATTGTTAACGTAAACAATACATTACCTATTGTTTCCTTTATCGAATTTTTCAAAGCTTTGCGGCGGTTAGCTTTATGACGACTTTAGTTCTATTGTGTAGGTATAACATAAAATTGTTTGTCAATCAGTCATTTTGAAAGAGTGTCAAAACAAAAGGTTTCGGTATTTATTGCTTGCACGTGTTTACTATGTATTGTTAACGTAAACAATACATTACCAATCTTAAAACCAGGAAAAGCTCAGCATCAATCAAATATATATTCATCAAAAAGTTTATTTACTTTAGTTAAGTGTAAAGATCATGTACTATTTTTACACGCAATAACTAGCTGTGATACGACATCTGCATTTTATAGGAGGGGTAAAACAGCAGTTTTCAAAATGTTTGAAAAACAAGATTTAATTCAATGTGCTGAAGTTTTTAAAAAGAGTAATTCAACTCAACAAGAAGTTATTACCAACGGCATCCGCTTTCTTCTTTCTATGTACGGAGCTCCTAAAAAAACTACCTGTTTAGATAAGCATCGATATGCATGTTTCGTTAAAAACACTAAACATAAAAAACAAGTTCAACTAGCTTGTCTTCCTCCAACCTCAGTTGCTGCTCACCAACATCTTTTTCGAGTATATTACCAAGTTCAAGTGTGGCTTGGTTATGATCAGCTAGACCCTACAGACTGGAGTTGGAAGTTGGTCAACAATATATTAGAGCCAGTTCAAACTTTACTTCCACCTGCGCCGGAAAAACTGCTGAACACTATTTTTTGCAACTGCAAAAAGGGATGCAGTGCTAAATGTGGTTGCAAAAAAGTCGGACTGTCTTGTTCTTTGGCATGCACAAATTGTCAAGGCCGGTCGTGCTCTAATATTGAATCACAAACAATGGAGGATTCGTTTGACTCCGACGAAGTATCATGCGATACATCGCTATTGACGCAATTTACTTGCATCCAAAATGAAGATGAAGAAGAAGCAGGAGAAGAAGAACAAGAAGAAGAACAAGAAGAAGATCAAGAAGAAGAACAAGAATTTGAAACTTACGAATAAGACGAATAAACTTCAACACTTTTTTTTCATTTACATCGCTTTTATCTTTCCCAATCTTTGAGAATTTCCGTTATTTCGCAATAGTTTTACATTAAACAGGATCACAACTGACCCGTGGAGTAGGCCTACTGGGGAAACCACGTTAAAAAACGCGCTAAGTACACTACCTCATAGGTGGCGTGGAAACGTGTGCATATTATGACGATAACAACTTTTATGACTTTTTGAATCGTTATATCTCAGAAACGGTGGCTCGTAAGAAAAAAAGTATTGATACATTTGTTATAGATAATTTTATGATCTACAATCTTTGCTTGAGGTACTTTATGATAAAACTTACCGTTTTGCTGAAAATCGCGAAAAACTCATTTTTTTGACCTTTGACCGTGAATAAAATTTTTAGCTTACAGGGGAATGATGGGGAACTTTTAGACATTGTTTATAATTATGTTTTCAACAACTTCACAGAAATTCAGCCTGTTGGGACTTTATGTAGCACCGAATGTTTAAATTGACCGGGCTATAACCGTAATCAGTGTATTGTTACTTTAAGGGGCTACTTACTGCCAAATGCCTGTTTTCTTCGTCTAACTACTCTTCGGTTAGTGAATATAAATGTCCAAAAAAAATATATGTTACTTATTAGACCTTAAACTTTAATTTGAACGTTTGAAATAATTCTATCTATAAAAATAATGTCCGAAAAAATATTCCAAAGTGGAGCATTTCTTGTTTGAATTTTCGTAACTACGTCTAAACGGTATGGAGTTTTGCTATTTTTCTTTCACAATTATATTTTAAAAGGTGTTTGTCATAAATTGTACGTTTGACGAGACAAGGCAAGTTCTTATTGAGCTACAAATAATTATTCACTGTTTTCTAAATGAAATGAAATGAGCGGGTCCGTGCGCGGGCGACGGGCGGCACTGTAGCTCGAACTGTCGGACGAGGAGGTTGTGCTGCTCATTCTCTAAAATTGTATTTTGCCTGATTGTGGATGGCAATTTTGTGCAATTTTTCTGTGGACAATTTTGTGCGTGCGCGTGGTTTCACATAAGTTTTCTTTTAACTATGTTTGCGAATGTGTGCCCGCCTGCTACTAACTAAGTTTTCTATTAGAAATCTTGTTTTGAACTTGTTTTTTTTCTCAGTCGGGTTTTTTAACAACTTTTTTATTTTATGCTTTTTAGTAGCACATTGATTAGCTTAGTAGGTCAAAGCCCTACACCAAATACCCGTTACGTCAAGATGGCGGGACTTCCTCAGGCATTTTGAAAATTATGTACCTATAATTTACTGCATAATTAGTAGGTACTATTTTATACTTTCGTAAAAAACTTCTACTCTAACAGGATTTCAAGATATTCTATAAACAAAGTGGTCCCGCCATTCTGACGTCAAAACAATAAATATGCGTAACAAAAATAAGATGGAGTAACTTTCTATACTTATTTTCCGATTTTCAAAAATTCGTAACTCAAAAACTAAAAGTATCCTCAAAGTGAAATTTCAGATTTGGGTTCCATAGGACAATAGCTAACCACAAAAAAATTTACGACTCTCAACTCCACGCCCTATAAAGTACAATTTTACCTTTTTAAACTATTAAAATAGTAAATTCAGTATAAAAAAGTAAAATAAAGTTTTTTAATAGCGCCTGAAAAAATTACAATGTTAATAAAATTGCATTTCTTTCAGGCGCTTTTCTCTTAAAATTTCGTTCACAAATACCTATCATCACTGATTTCATTTCACAAAAATAAATCTATGTTGTTTTATTATTGTAGGTAATATAAGCATGATACACTTTTTTGGAATCCTTATTATGATACCTTTAATTTGATACCCATATTGCAGAAAAAGATTTTTTTTTTTGTATTTTAGTCTAGCACCCCACATTTTTCTTTTTTTTTGTCACCTATCTAACAAAACTTGGGCTAATACGACGAATCTAACGATACCCTAATTAAAGAAATCCATCCAGTGGTTCGGAAGATATCAGAGTATAAAGAATATTAGATACATACAAAGATAGGCGCGAAAAACATAACCCTTCTTTTTAGTCGGGTTATAAAAATGCCCGAGCTGCTGCGGAACGCGACGCGAGCGGATAGTTGCGATAGCGCGGATCACGCTCTGCGCACGTAAAAATGAAGCGGGGGTGCGTGGCTAGCGCGGGGAGAACGTCCAAATCCTCAAAGTCGTTTCACTGTTACTACAACCTTAACTCCGATTTGAATTTTATACCGAAAACATGATATTAAGAGGAGGCTCCCTTTCTCATTTCTGGCACTGAGAGACCGGTTACGGTACTAGACGCTAATACAGCCGTAATAAAGTTGAATATCGCGTGCGCTCTTTGATCGCGTTCGAGCTCGAAAAGTAAGTCTCAATTCTTATTTCGTTTATAACTAAAGTAATAATTGATCTAGAGAAAAAATATCTTGGCAGTCGATAGTAAACTCTATTTTCTTACTGTTAACATTTATTTTAGACATAAAGTCCAAGTAAATCTTAAAAAAAATGTAATAATCCTTAAAAAAGGCATCATTTTTGAATAAAAAATGAATCGAGCGAAAATGTTACAATTATGTTTCTGTCTTGTACATCGAAAGAAAAAGACCCAATAAATCATATACTAAATTTCCATTTTGATTGTATGTGTGACTGTTTCAGAATATTAATGCAAATTCACATAAAATTTAGGGAGCTTGCCCTTAATAAGTATTATAAACCTGTAGAGTTTGTATAATCTATTTCCCAGCAATTAAGATATAGCTTTATGACCTTTGTTGAAACTTTACGAAAAGTTTCCTATGTCTTACGTTATCTTGTAGATCGAATTCGTAACATAACCATAAATATAAGGTGACGTCATTACAATGGTAAACACTGAGCTAACTTTTAATTACATTCTTTGAGAAGTGCCCCAAGTCACGACCCTAATAATAATTGATTTAAAACTTCTTTTGTTTCTTCCCCGGTTTTAAATAGGCCTGTGTTTTTCTAATGTAGTTAACTTAAAAGAAGAATTAATGTGAACGTTTATGTCCCTAATAATATTTTTATATAAAATAATTTCCACCTGTTCCTGAGTATACGTTATAATTAAATATCGTAGATGATAAACGTTTCGTATAGTGTCTAATTTAAGTCGCACAAAAAACTTTATGTAAATTAAAATGAAACGCTGAATCGTGTAAACACACATAACTTCCGAACGAATGCAATAAAAAATGTAATCTTTGTTCTAAGAAGAGGATAAAAAAAATCAACAAAAACTGGAAAGCGCAACTAGTAATTATTATTGATTAAGATTCGAGCGCTCATAGGTAGATTACATGTAACTTCCATTTTACCCTTACACTGTAGGTATCTACTATCCTCATCGTCATTTGAGGTAGGCGAACGCAACCGCATGTAATTATTGTAAATCGCTGTACATTTAACACTCGTACGTACTCGTCTGATTTGATGCCCCTTTTTTAGTTGTAAAATAAATATAAACAAATGACCCTCTATGGCATCAATTATAGAACAAATACATGAAATACAAAAGTATAATTTGAGCTTTTAATATAAGAATTTATAATATATTTATAAAGACCAAAAATACACCTGTTTTTCAAATGCAAAGGTAATTAGCTCAATTTCGAAGCTCTTGCTCGCTCGCGTTACTTACTTTGCTCGATGAATTTCACAATATTATGTGTGTATTTAATTTATGTAGAGAAGACTCACTCGTACCTACATTATGTCTCCATGTAAATATAAACAGGTAGGTATCACATTATTTATTTATACGTACATCATTAAAATATCTTATTTAGACTGTATATTTTCATTCAATACTCAGTCGAAAAGAAATAAAAATAAATAATAACAACAAAATACGAGCGTTCAATACCTGGGTCATGCCCGTTCTCCTGTACACATTTGGCGTACTCAAGTGGACTCAGACCGAACTGAACGCCCTGGATCGGAAAGTCCGCACAACTATGACTCTGCATCGGTTGCATCACCCGAAATCGTCAGTGATGAGGCTGTATATCCCTAGAAAGTGCGGTGGTCGTGGCATGTTAAGTGCCCAATCGCTGCACAATCGTGAGATATGCAAACTCAGAGACTATTTCCTCGCAAAGGTTGGTCATGCAATCCATGCTGAAGTCATAGAATGTGACAAAGGACTCACTCCCCTATCCCTGGCCAAACAGGACTGGCAAAAGCCGGCGGTGCTCAGCATTTCCGACAGGGAGGCCATATGGAAAGAGAAAGAGCTACACGGTAGGTTTCACAGGATTCTGCATGAACCTCATGTAGATTTCTTGTCCTCCGTGCACTGGCTGCGTTTCGGTGACCTCTTTGGGGAAACCGAGGGTTTTGTCTGTGCGATACAGGATCAGGTGGTTAAGACGAACAATTATCGGGAGTACATCATAAAGGACGGGACCCAGGACTTATGTCGTATGTGTCACCGTCCTGGAGAAACTCTCCGACATGTTACTTCCGGTTGTTCCACGCTTGCCAACACTGAGTACTTGCACAGGCACAACCTAGCAGCTAGGATTATCCACCAAGAGCTCGCTCTGAAGTATGGCCTTCTTGACGGAAAAGTGCCTTATTATAAGTACGCGCCGGAGCCGGTTCTGGAAAATAACCGTGCCAAATTGTACTGGGATCGGCCCATCATCACAGACAGGACTATTCTAGCGAATAGACCTGATATTGTGGTGATGGACCTAGCAATTTCCAGGATTTTCTTGGTAGACATCACTATCCCACATGACGACAATCTTGTTAAGGCCGATTCAGATAAACGGCTCAAATATCTGGATCTGGCGCATGAGGTTGTCGAGATGTGGGGCGGTGTCTCTGCCGAGATAATCCCCATAGTTGTGTCCACCAATAGGCTGGTTCCTACCTCCTTAAAACAATATTTAAGGAGGTTGGAATTACCGGTGAAGCCCATGACAGTGGGGATACAGCGGGCAGTCCTGCTGGACAACGCTCGGATAGTCCGTAGGTTCCTCACTCAGTCGCCCTAGGCTCCGGCCGTCTGGCCACTCAGCCGGAGTTGTTAACAACACCGCCGCGAGGCGAGATACTTGCCCCCCCAATAATAATAATACAAGCTATTTTCATTAATCATACGCATTCATTACGTTGTTCCCTATTAGTAGTATGATTAATACTGTTAATATTAATGAAATGTTGTAATATTTAAGTGTTAATGTATCTCAATCAAGGTCGGAACGTTATTATAGATAATAATGAAAGCCTAGACGATGGCTTTGTGGCTTTAATTGTGGAATTATATACTACGTGGCTATGTATGTTAATTTCCGTATCTCGAAGCTTTGTTATCCGATACATAATATGCAAACTCACGTCTTCCCATATAATCTCAACTACAATGACTACGACTGAAGCCTTTTTCAGAATCAAAGGTATATTTATATCTAATCAGGTTCGTATGAAATCACAATTTATTCTTACAATAATGTAGAAAATCTTTACCTCAATTTAAAAACTCAGTTTCGTAATTCTTTAATGTTTTAAAATACACTGATGTACCAAATTGTGCTCTAAGTCGCTGAATTCATGAAAACCATTAACCAATATAAAAATAGAGATTCAAATATAACGTGTTGCTGTGTCGTGTACTTAATATTCATCACAAATATATTACAAGCAGTTACGTAATGAACTTGCTTCGAATCCATAAATAAATGATTATTCACCCCAATAATGACTACCTGCCGTCGAGTTTAATTGTAAACACACTAGAGTGATTAAATTAACATCCCAAACCCTACAGTATCAAGCCGTGTAATTGGTACACGTTTCGACCTACGAAGTATAATTTATCATATCATATTTACTCCGTACACAAGTGTCTTAGACACATCTATTAATTTCGATATCGAATTGCCTATTCAACGAATTAGTTTTACAATATTCATGACACAATTTACGAGCGAAATGCAATATGTCGGAAAATAGCGAGCCGCCCACCCTTATTTTAACCTAATTAACATTTTAATATTATAATTTTGCTGTGGAACCAAACTATGACGTAGTCTACATTATAGATGTAGGTAAATTTCTCTTACATCAGTTTAATACACGATAGATATCGATACAAATCTTATTTGAAATGGCTCTTATATTTCTCTTACAGTTAAAAAAGTGATAGGCTGGTGACTGATACTGAAATTTCATAAATGCAAAGTAGGAAGTATATTTATATTTGTGTTTATCACCATTTTCATCAAGTAAATAATACATTTTGAAACGATCCGCTTGCTCAAATGTTAGATGGTATAAAGCTCAATTTAGAGAGCAAAACTGTCTATTTGCTTTCTGCCAATACATTGCAGTACATTGTCTTTTTCACCCACATGAGAGAGTACGAAACGTTGAAACGAATTGTGCTACTTAAATGCAATTTAATCGACCAAATTGGAGACCTTTTCTCTTTGAAAACATGAAGCGCTCTACATGCATGCCTCGCGTTTGTTAGAGAATTTAGAATTGTATTCCATTTAGTTCTTGTATTTTTAAAGAGTTGCTATTATTAAAAAAATATAACGTGGGATCTCGTTGTTGTACAATTTAAAAAGACGTCTCTGAATAAGTAAACACATCCTTTGAAAATCCATCCATCTCGTTATAAATGTTCCTAATGGCTAGGTACCAGACGAGGGTTTGAAAAGCTCAATAAAAAGGTGTTATTTGTATACGCTTCATCAAGTTTCGTTTCATGTTATAATAGACATGTCCAACTTATCTATAGTCTGTAGTGCAGTGAGGGTTATTCTGTGTGACAATTTTCAACACTTTTCATGCAGTTTTGTTTGAGCTTTGACTTGCTTTATAATCTCTTTTCAATGATATTCATGCAAAAGTCAAGTTCAAAGTATGAATATAATTAGCACCTTGTCGAATTTAAATACTTAACGGAACGGAATAATTTAATATTATGCCGCGGCCACACATTGGGTTCAACTTTGCGTCCAATATTGGCTATAATTTGAAATGATCAAACTACTGCACTATACATTGTCTTCAATGTCAACTTTGTAACCAATCAATGGAAACAGACTAGCTCATTGGGCTCATTGGCCCAACTGTGGTAGCAGAGAAGCGAAGACGATGGACGATAATTTATTTGCACTAGCGGCTTACGCGTACGGACTAGGTACTAGGTATATGCTTATTACTTGCATCAGACAAGTAATCAACGAAAGAAAAGGCGATGGTGGATGATAAAAATGCACACTTCAGGCGACTGACAGAGACGATATGTGTGGCGCGAGCGCGGCGTTGTGTCCAAGATGCCCCCGCGCACTCCCCTTTCATTCCCCTCTCCTTTGAACGTGTATCGAAAACCGACACTGAGCGCGTTAGTATTGGGCATTGGACAGTGATTGGACGCAATGTCTACATTGTGTCAAAGTACTGATACATACATTGGTGCATTGGGCGCAAAACGTTACGTTGGTGCAAATATCTCCAATGTGTGGCCGCGGCATTACAGTAAGGTTAACAAAGTTAATAAGGCTTCTATTAAATAAAATTCAGTTCTTTTCAATTTTTCGATCTATGGGTAGGGAAATAATATATAAGTGCTTAGATAAATGTTTTGCTATGAACCACATTAAAAAACAAAATTATAATAATTAATAGTCGCAAATTGTGCTACCGGGTAATATCTCGACAACGATGATGATAGTGATTAATCAGAAATTAAAAAATCTTAAAGCACCTTAAAATATATATTATGTCATGAGGTTAATTCGCATTATTTTATTTTTAGGCGTAATTTAGACCTCTTTTACTTAATTCAGTAAGCCAAAATATTGTAACTAGTTCTACAATCAAAGTGTAGGTATCTGCAAATTGATTGATGAAATTGGAGCTTAGTTAAATATAGTAATTACTAATTATGTGCTAAATTATTTTACGGAGAGTTCAATTTCTTATCGATAAACCGACTCCATAATTATATATGAAAACACATACGCTTTTTAGTGAGTTTCAATGGAAAATAATGCCTGTAAAAGTTTATAATTTTATTAAATTTATGAGTACAAGATTTTTTCCCTAATTACGTGTACCACTTGATATTCACATAAATATTATTTATAACAATCGAGATAAACAAATAAGAAACAATTCTCAAAATTAGACACGTTTTTAATTAGGTACCTATCGCTTGTTTAACTCGCCAACTGACACTCTCTCTATATTCACATGTAAAATTATATTTAATTGAAACGTTATGTTTCTCAGAAGGAGTGAATATTGTAATATATAATATTTGAAAATACTTCATTATTTGTTTAGTAAAAAGGTACTTCAGAAAAACTATATATTTTGTTTGTGTAAATTATAGTACAAATAATTTAGGATATGAAATAAAAATATAATACAAAAATCTGTTGATTTAAAATGATTTATTAAATTGTCATTAATTTGGATTAAGGATATTGTAATATTAACTAAGTCAATAAATAGCCAAGGTACAAATACAAACAAAGTGCCTACAACATGATTTAATGTAGAGACAATTATATAAAAACAACATTTATATTTAAAACCTTTACGAATCGAGAGCCTCTGTCGTTTTTCGAAAGGAATACCTAAACCGTTGAACCTTTAATTTTCAGCTTTGAAATGCGGTTATCGATTTTTTTCTTCTGTCGTCTATCATTACTTGATCTCTTGGTTTTATTAATTGCACTGAAAACTATGTGTTCTTTGACGGTATATTAATCGTTTTAGTATTTGTTATTCTCATTTTTCGCGCTGCTATAATGCAATTAAAGCTTCACGCGTCCTACGTACATTATTTGCTCGTAACTAAATCAGTATGTTATAGTAGGACGCGTGAGAGATTAATACTAAACGACCCTTAAAAGTTTTTATGATACCGTAGAAAAAATACATTCAGCGATAACAAACACGGAAACCAAAAGTTTAAGATATCCATCACTTCGCATAAGCCTACTGGATGAATGACGCCTAAACCCTTGGGGGAGCCCAAACCCAGCAGTTGTATTTTTGTTCATAGATGATGGATGTTATATTAGCTTTTTTGCCTACTCTGAAAAATATACTGTCTGACCTTAGTTTCTACTCCTTCTGCTTTAAACATGAAATTACACATATAAATACCTACATATAAGCTTTTAAAACCTGAGATAATATTAAATGCAAATGCATAATTACTCATCAATTTTTTGATCTTAGATAAAAAAATCTTCCATTCGAATTTCATTTTCCATTTCCAGCTTTGGAATATCATTTTATTGTACCAAATTGGGGCAATGTAATGAAGATTATAATAAGCTTTACCTAAGAAAGAATGAGGTTAATCTTTGTCTCTACCTCTTATTACGACGATAAAAGGACAAACGCTCACATGCCTGTAAAATTTACTGATAACTGACATGCAAGAGCGGGCACGCATGAACTCTGTACAATTTTGTCAGTAATTATGAAAAATGCGACTTACACGGCCCGTTTTACATGTACTGTAATTATAATTTGCATGCTGTTAGGCCATTATTGTTGCACGTTATTAATCATTCAAGCATGCACGGTAAAATTTTCGTACTAAATTGTTGGTGTTATTAAAAAAATACCTATATTATAGATAATACATTTCCGGCTGCCTATGTACCTTCTAACGTTTATTTATTCAGAAAGAATATATGCACCTACTAGTACAATTATAAATTTTACGCAAAGTCGTTCAAATTATGTTGTTGTTAATAAAATTGCAGAAGTTTTGTTTAGTATCGGACATACGGTCTTATCTCATTAGCAAATGATCGGTTCACGCTTGGATCCTTCAGTATATATACGTAGAGGAAGACAAACAACTCGTTTACTCGTTTGTATCGTGCCGTGTTTGCCGACTCATTAGACCCACTTTCGTTTCGACGCAAGTCACTAAGGAACCGTAACGACGGAAAAGTCTACAGCTATCTTCAATAAAACAGCTATATACGTTTATCTAAATTGTATTCGTTCACATAATGTTTAAGCGATTTGTAGTAGTGTCTACAATAGAGACATCAAAATATAATACTTCAGTTTATGTTGCCCAAGATATCGAAAATTCTAGTTTCGGTCTCAACGGGATTTATGATTGAATTGTAAACTCTTGGTTAATTCATCATTGTTTATCTGTAAAGTTTAGATTGGCAATAAAAACTTTGAGTTATAAATTGAAGTATCATTTTATTTTGTAAAATAAATATTGGTTATTAAAATAATTTTGGTTTATTCTTATTCATACAACATAAAATCTTAATTCACATTAAGCCATTTATTTATATTAAAACTGGTTGCTTGGCTGTCATTAATTTTAACTAATAACCACGACTGAATTTTCGCTTGAAAGTTAAAGCCTTAATCTTATAAAATTTAAAGAGCAACATTTCAGAACTTGCTGAGCTGTCTTCGGGGAACGCTTAAAAAGTTTCTCTAGATCTGTGAAAATGTAATTTCCTAAGTTTTCAGTTTTATGACTGAGTTGTTAGTAAAATAACATTTTTACATATTGTGAATATTTACAAAAATATATCCACGTTTAAGCTCAAACATTGAATAATATTATGTTGAAATATCAACAAGGTAAAAGTATGTTAGAAGGGCTTGATATATGTATAAGTTGATAAAGTTTATACGAATATAAATAAAACTTTGAGTAAATTGACCCGAGTAATACAAACACGCACAAAGCAATGAGCCTTATAAAGATAAGTTGAAAAGTACGAGAATTAACTTTGTTTTGTTAACTTTTCCAGGTGCGGAAACCTTGACGCTTGAGTTTGACTTGTACTTGCCTTATAAATAATTACGAGTCTTCTATATTAATGATGTTTTCTCCATCAAACAAAAGTGTATTGAATTTTGAAGATATACCTAAATAGGATTCTTATGCTACGGCCACACTACCTTACCGTCTACCGGGCTGTTACCGCAATAATTATGGCATTAAATTACCGTATAAATTACTGCATGAACTGGTGTGGTTACACTAGTGTTTACCTAGATATGGCGGTAATTATTGCCATTTACCGCAGCAAAAAATATTAGTTAATTAATATATAATATGGTTTCTGTAATTATTCATCAAGGATTCTTTTTTTCTTTTTCAAATCATCTATTGTACTTGGAAATGATAAATTTTGTTTGATCCGACGCCACGCATCATTGTGTACACTGCGATTTTTATAGTTCTTCTGTCGTGTATCCCAAAGAGACGGTTCGGATTGGAATAATTCCAAAAATTCGAGCGCCATCGAGCGCTTTTTCATTTGACCACTCCATGTCGGTCGATACGTGCGTCGCCGGTGAGCTCATATTGCACACTGGACAAACGGTAGTGTGGCCGCAAACGCAATAATTACCGCAGTAATCTTCTTTGATGTGCGAAAGAATACCGCCGCCGGAGCTATTGTCTACCGCCATTTGTCATATTGATTGGCATTGTAGAATTATGGCCATAAGTCGTGGTTACACCTAGGTGTTGTTTAAGTTGTGGCAATAATTATTGGCATATCACGGTAGTGTGGCCGTAGCATTAGATAATTCAATGATTTATTTATGATAAATATAAAATCAAATATTATCTTAAAAATACTCTTTAATCAATAAATAAATCTTTATTTTCACTGTGGACATTTTTTCATATTAGAGCAAGTACTATCTCGTACCTAAAAATCAACTTGGTTGCGCTAACTCTGAGTTAACCCATGAATGACTTTTTAAAGAAATATGTTACAAATTCGGTCTCCTTTTCCACAATCTTTTGCATTCCTTGAATTTTCTTTAACTACCTATTTTAGCATAAATCTAAATTTTAAATCAACCTTTGAACTAAAATTTTCCACCTTTGAAAAGAAATCAGTTGGAAGAACGTTTTAAATTTAGAAACATACCCAAATATCCTCGACGTTCATTTTGGTACGCTTGAAGTTAGACAATATCTAAGGCAATTCTATTTTTAACACGATTGATTCTATTGATTTATTGTCTGTAGTCAGAGCTCACGCTCGTCTCGACAAGAGATAACGATGAAATAACACTGGATGGTAAAACTATACCTAACCGTTCGCGTATCGCATTCGAACAATTGATTAAATGAAAACAATTATGTGTGAATGCGCACGTGTGATTCTTTCGTATTTTGATATAATTAAGCATATTCGTGTACGTAGTTAAATATTTATGTTGGAATGTTCAATTTAGGACAATATTTATTTGTAGATTTGGTTCGTCACTCGAACATCACCGCTACGGGATTCTACGAACGCGTTAAAATGACAGCATTTAGTAAAATTATATAATTATACTAGGATACTTAAACGATTACAATCACGTGTCTGTGGTACCAAGAAGTACGTTCAAATGGAATAATTACTTGTTAAATCGATATTGTGAAAATCCCAGAACGAGCGTCTGCTTTTAAAATGAAGGAAAAAGTACTCGTGCAGTATAATTGTCGTTCTTGATAACGTTAGTTATTGTGTATTATTGCTCATTAAAAACGGATTAATTGGTCTATATAGGGAATTATGAACAAATACAGAAAGGCACAGGTACTCGTGTAACAAAGAAATATTTCAACAATTCACGCATGGAGCGCGACACGCCTCTATATATTTAATTGGAACTAACAACTTAATGAGATCGTTAACGTGATATGAGAAGGGAACAAATATATCGCTTTATACTTACAGCTTTGTTTCTTTCAAGGCAAGCGAATAAGCTCAGATTGCACGACATTTTATAAGGTTAAAATAATAGAAAGAATAAAAGAACTATCGAAGAACGATATTCGATTACAACAAACATAGTAAAAAAAAGATATTGTTATATAAGATTTTTGCTTCTACAGTACTTGATAATAATCTATGTATGCTATCAAAAGGATTAAATATTATATAGTAGTAGAGAGCAAGGTTTCCAAATTTACTTGGTAAAGAGAAGTATGTGTACTGTACCGTTAAATTGAATTATGTATAACAATATTACAGTTTGGTTCTGTTTAAAGCCCGTATAAAGGTTTTCGCAAGTCTTAGGTGCAAGTTTATGATTAAGATCAAAACAAAGGTAAGTACACATAAATACATAAATACTTTGAAGTAAGTTACCATACATGTTTCCGTATGCAATTTTAATGAAGGAAGTTAGGTAAACCACGTTAAACTTGACGGTAATTGTCTCGTTCCCAAACTCATTAATCATAAATGAAAACATACTTCATCCAATCAAGTTCTTTATTATTGCAAAAACAGTAATTATGTATGGACAAAGAATGTAATGAAAGAAAGAGAAATTAGTTTTATAATTTATTAACGAAATACGCTACAGACAATTAAGATTTAATTATACAAAGTATTGATTCAACCTTTGTAGAGTCATAGAGTGGTATTATCCTAGAACTGATAACATGCTTTGATATTATTGATTGAAATGAGCCGCGCGCCCCCAATTACATCGAAAACACGGGGAAAACACGCAGGCGTGTGGTGTTTTTTATTTAGACAGTCTTCGTATGCTCGGTAACTAGTCGTTATTAATTCGATTGTACATTGACTAATAATTAATTAACAGTGAGCCCGAGTAATGAACCTGGGCGAGGCATTTCCTCAAATGGGCTGCGTATTCATGAGTATTGTATAGATTTGGTTCCTCTCATGCAAGCTTCGAGACGCTGTCATAATATTATGTGATGAATCACGTCCATTGAACAGACATTGAATGGGAATGTATCTCAAATAGATTGAATGAAATCGGAATGTATTTATAATCGTTAAATAGTATTTAATCCCTCAATTTTTAAAACCTACTCACATTTATGCGTTTGGAACATACACACATGAAACACCGCTTTACTTGTGAATTGTCTTTTTACTCAATGGATAATCGAGTATTGCGTAATGCGTGTATAGAGATACTTTATCTATTTGAGTTCATAATTCTTATTATGTTAACAGCAATGTCGTGACAATAGTGTGAGCAACTTGCTACGAATTCGTTGTATATCTCTTTAATAACATTGTCATACATTTTTGTCAAATAACAAAGATGTTTCGTGTAAATACTAAGAACGTTTCTGCACTCAGAACAATTCGAGATAAGTAGAGTAAAGCTTCAACTTGTGTTGTGTGCCACCTCAATGGCTGCCACTTACATACAGATGAAAGAATCTGAAAGAGACGAACATTCAAAGCGCCAAAAATGTGTTTCTATAATTTAATCTTTTACAAAACGTAAAAGAAAATACAACGAAATGTCAATATTTTCCGTGCTCAAACACTCGAATCAAAAATAGTGACTTTCTAATTTACTTCTGTATAATGAAATTCCAGTGTGTGTTGATCAAATAGTAATTTATTAATATTTTATTTCAGTGGCCTTCGTGTTTCATACCTTAGATATCGTAGCGACATGCGTGTTCAGTCATAATAATTAGGTCTACATTTGATACTAAAACCGATCAATTATTATGAGTCAGATTGAGTCCGTTGAACGGTTGAATAGTCAATAGAACAGTGAACACTGAAATTGATTATTTTACAATTAACATATTATTTTGTAAAAATTTGTGCCTTTTAATAATACACAAATAAACATTAAAAAAACCATTGTGAAAATGACATCCTTTCCCATTATCCAGTCTTGACTCTCTTAGAATATAAATAAATTACATGGTCGCAATTTTTACAGAAAAAAATTCGCGACGTCGAGATATTCCCCTGACCCCTAACTCAATGGTTGTAGAGTCAATTTTTTCAGGTTTCCTTGTACGTCTTATCTAATGCAATAATAATACTGTATTTACGTGGCGCCCTGCTAAAACGTATATAAAATTGTTAAAACATTATTTTTAGAGCGGGCTGCACTCAGCTGGGCGAGCTCAGTTTAACGTCGATTTGAATCATAAAGCAATATTGACGTCAGTGCTCTGTATCTTCACCTACACCTATTACACTTTCTCGTAATGCTAGCGAAAGTAATAAATCTCCCTCTATAAAAAATAACATTGTTCCATTTAATTTCATCATGATGTATTAAATTCGTGGAAATTTTTTTGAAACATGTAGCGAACCTAATGTACAGATAATAAATTTTCGAAAGGCGGGAACCAACTTCCCTTTTATACTACTCATTATTGAACCTATACCGACACGATTTACGACTATAAACTTAGGATATATATTATAAAAGAAAATAATCGTCCATACATTTTCATTTATTTCTTTTCCGGTCTCAAATAGCACTTCATTTTATTTATTGCTCGTAATAAATTAGGAATATTATTCATTTTTCGTACATGATTATAAATTTATTTTAAGGAAAAGAAAATAACGTGTGGTAAGCAAATAACAACGTACAACCTACGTCATGACTACTAGACTACTAAAAAGTAACGTATGCTGACCAAACCTACTGATAAACGCATTGTTTGACTTAAATTTCGTTGTAAATACAAAAGCGCAATTCTTATTATATATTTTGTATATAAAAATAAATTGTAGAAAAGGTAGGAACAAATGTTTTAGTTTCAATTTTTCTACGCTTACTTTACAAATACCTACAGGCTACAGTGTGCAGCAACTCTACATTTGGTTTCAAATGTGTGCATAAACAAACAGAAACATGTACAAAATCAAAACGATAGGTGCATTGTAGGTTATAGCCATAGGTAATAGTTTATGAAATGTTTGCACATCCACAATATTCAGTCAATGAGTGTAATTAAATAGATTGTGAATCAGACCAATTTAATGTTATTACCGCATATTATTCCATTAATATCTACAATCGATATTTTCATACCATTTGCTGCCAAAGGCATAACAAAAGAGAGTACATACATTGTAAACAAATGATATGAGTTAAAATAAATAGCTTTTATGTTAAAAACTATTCTAAGAAAAAACTTATAAAACACATCGTTCTTGACAATCAAATTACCAAAACAAATGAAACAAAAAGAGTTATAAATTTTATCTACGTCGTAAGTTAATATAGCTTTCTGAATTTATAAATACTTACTGTTAAACAATCTAACGTCCCTAGCTGATACTATACGAACACTAGTTTACATTGCTATTGCTATTATTACATACATCTACCACAAACATTCCGTCATTACACAGACGTGCTTTACGCGTTTAGTTACAATATACATTACTATATTATGTAGTAGTAATGTTATGCAAATTTCAATTTAGTTTGAGACTCAATAAATAGATATTCATTTTTAAACAATTTCATAAAAAGCACGCAACAGGAGTAATAAAATTAATATGTACCCATTTTCAGGAAAATAATATGATATTGAACTCTACAGAAATCCTTATGAATAAAATCGTGAATTCTCCTCCAATATTCATAAATCTCAGTGAAAAAATGAAATTCAAGTTAGAGCATAATTTGCTCTAGTTCACTTTAAATATAAAGCTAGCGGTAACGTGAAGCCGAGGCAAAATCCAAAAGCGTTCTCATGTTCATGTCAAGTAGGTATCTAAAAGTCGATAAACTTAGTTCTAATACGTGTTCGTATAATAATATCAGATAACATTGCTAATTCTGTAGATTATTTTGTGAATTAACCTTTAAATAAACGTTTTGTTATTTACAACACTATGTTCCGGTAATCATTAACGATAACGTACAAATTATTGACATTTCTGTTCACTTTTTGTTTATTTAGTTATAAAAGAAAAATCAGAATGCATATCTAACGTTAAAATTTAATTATATCGCTATCACGCAATTACTCATCCATTAATTTGCAACGGAAAGCAATATTTTATTATTATTAATTCCTCTCAGTAAAATCTTTTTATGTTGTTATATTTATGTATAATACAAATGAATGTGTCTATAATTGATATTATTTTTTAACAATGTGTATTGTAGGTACTATATGGGTATACAATAACATATTTTAGCAATACGCAACGGAAAGTACACTAAAAATAGGTAGGTACGCCAAAATTGTCCGTTTCTGTGGATTTCGAGATACTATTTATTCAGGGCTATCTACAATCTAATGATAATAATTTGTATAAAGATTAAAGTTTAACGACTGTCTCTGTTTAATCATTTATCTTTTTTTTTTATTGCAACCCCAGCAATTGAACCGGCGACTCACTTGGTGGTAGGCGATACATACTTTATCTCCTAAAATTATTTAACTAGGGTTTTGAAACGATTTCATCTATTTTTATAATAAGCTATGATAACGATCTTTAAAAGAGCTTTTAGCAGCTTTTGATAAAGTTTTAATAGTACAAAGTACTTAATAGGCTACATAGGTATGTCAATATTAATAGAATTTCGTTTATTTGTCGATTAAAATTAAGACATTGATTTCTAATAGAATTGTATTTATAAAATAACACTTATTTTGTAAAGAATATCTCACAAGATAAGCCAAAGTAATACTAAAATTATCTCAGCACATATTTTTGCTACTTATTCGCCTATGAACCCTGTGAAATATAATTAAGATTACTTTAATCGATCTCTCAATATAATCGTTCAAAAATAATTCTTATAGATGATATAAAACTTCTAAACTGAATTAAATTATATAATATAATAATATAATAACAGGCGCCTTAAAGAAGCTAGAAAAGAGACTAAGATGAACCAATTTATGCAAGACAACGACGATCTATTTTACATATATTCCGTTATTTTCCATTCATATCAGCTGTATTCTAGGTAAACATAATAACGTCAACATACAATCGTTGGCAGCGGAAAAACCAGCTACTGCTACAATTTAATATTGTCATAACTTCAAAACCTTTAATCATGTTTCATCATAAACTCTGAAATCTAACTTGAAATTTTAAATGAACTCTAGCTAAATACAAATCAACAATTACGGGAAAGAATGATATACCTAGTTCATGTATAAAAAGTATTAGGAAAAGGAAATAATTAACTGCAGAATATATTTTTTTGTTGTGTTACAAATAAAAATTGTCAAGTCATATACGATTAAGAATTAGATACATTTACATTTCTTTCTTACATTTCAATTATAATTATGCTTTAAAATTGCGGCAAACAACGGCATAGCTAATCCGAGCTCATGAAATATCAGGCAGTTTCCGTCGCTACTCATATACCTACCTATTGTTCTGCTTTGTTTCAATTTCAAGGTACTCGGAAAAACATTCTAAACTCACAGAATAAATAATATTAGGTACCGAAAATTTGGCAGCAAGCGAAATGCTAAATCATCATCAATGATACTGAAAAACTAAATCGTTGATTAAAATAAATATGGTAAATATGATATGGTGTAGGCATGGTGTAGGTATTTACTTCTGAATATGCTTCACAACCACCAAAAAAGATCTGTTTCACATCTATTCGATAAGTCTAGTTAATGATCTTCGATATCTATTTTCTTTCCCTAATAAGCTCATTTACAATTTTTTTTATATTACGATTACAACTCTACGGGTTGAGCATTTTCTATAGTTCTTCACAATACATAAGTAATACCCAGAGTTCTTTGTATTTTTCTATTGCTGGATGAAAAATTGCAATTCAATGAACGAGCAAGCAGATCAAAGGTGATAAAAGGACCAAAGCTCTATTGGACAACATAATAAATTTATAACTATCATCGTATTCATGCTTGGCATTGATCTACACTTCCGAAATACAAAATTTGAAATAATAACTGGTAATATTCTAACACGATTGAGAGTCGAATAACGAATTATTAATTCATAGTTTATTCTGTTATGTTTCCATTTCAACACTCCTTTGAAATAATCAAATATGTATTTTATAAACCCGGGGTAGGCCAATGGAATAACAATTTAAATCACGTTCGACGTAGTTAAGGGGCTATTTAGAACTTTTCTGGTGTTCTTTCAACTGAATTTACAGTTACAGTCAACTATGTACTCGTAAAACATATTAATGTTATACATGTGCGATACTAAACTGAAAATAACAAGGTTATTTTAGCCCGTTGTTTCGGTTTACAATCAAATGCCGGCAACTACGTAAGCGTGATATATTCAAAAAAATAATAATTGGATATGTAAATCTCTAAGGCCTCTAGGGTCTAAATAAATAATATAAAATCAACTCATGAAACGGCTCTGATTTATTTTCGGATCCATGTCGTTCTTTTTATAATTTAATTTGCTATACCTATATTTAATAATATTGTATTGATATACCTAGTCATACCTAACTTTTGTAAAAAAAATAATAAAACAGTACTAAAGAAGAGGTAAAACAGGCAAGCCTTCCATTATTTAGTAGCATTAACATTGCCTTTCATCTACATTAATGTTTAATTCAACTTTATTAATAAATTTTAATTAAAAGAAGATCTATAATGTTTTTTTCACAACCTCTATCACCTACATTGCATCAAGTAGGTATATCATGATAAAATAAGTTAATAAGGAGTAAACTAAAACAGTATTTAATGAATAAATAAAGCTCGGTATAAGGAGATTTAATTAGCCATCTATGCAACCGTATTTGCAAGTCATTCTGGCGTACTAAGCAAAGATTAACATTAATTGTGTCGTATTGTCCTAGTACAAATAATAAGGAATTATATTTCTATTAAGGCCGGTTCGTTGTAAGCGATTTTATACCGTGGGTTCCGCAGTTGCGCGGGTCTCTAGAGCTTTCTTCACTCCACCACTCATCACTGCGCTTATAATAGCTCTCAACCCTGACATAACAATTATGTTAATATTGTATCTTAAGTGAATATTCAATAATTATATGTCAAAAGTTATTGCCCTGGGAAATGTTTTAAACAAATATTTATTTTCCTTCTCAGGCTTATTAGGTGGTACATGGTTTGATCTATTTCATTTTTGTAAAATAAATTTAGATAATAAGTTCCTTCACAGTTTTAAGTCATTATTATTTATTAAATTACAAGTAGAAAATTGATTAAGTCAACTAGGTACCGTTTTAAGACCCGCTACAATGGAAATATTTAAATATAAGTAATGATTTAAAAATGTATAAACAGCAAAATAGGATCATGTCAAAATTTAAATTAATATTTAATAAAACTATTCAATAAATAAACAACAGAACCCCCTTTAATATTAAAACTATAACAAAAATCTTAATTATAAAGCGTGTACTAATATTAAATTAGTACTTTACTTATCATAAATTACAATCTGTACTTTATCATAAATTACAATTTTCAAATAGTAACACAAAAAAACTAGAATTTTCGAATAAACTCATGATGGTTCTACGCGCGAAATTGTTTATTGTGTTTAAATTTCGAAAAACTTTGCCTTAGCTTCGTAGCGTTGGCGTTGTGGCAGTGGTAATATTATATTTTGGAATCATTTATAAAACAAAATAATATTATTATTACTTACCAATGCAGGAATAATAATGCAGTTGGTATTCATTTGTTGACGGTCACCCGGCGGCAGCGGCCGCGTGGTGACCGCCACACATAGTGGTATACGTAAATCTGAATAAAATCTACTCTTCAGTATGAATAAAAAAATGGCAAAAAAAATTCACAGTGCATATAAACCGCCGAAAATGTTAGCGAAAACACGCTTCCGTTTACGGCTTTATAAGTACGAGTTTTTCACGCGACCCGGCAAGAGGCTCACGGCGAGCGAGCTTTCGCGAGATTGAGCCCGACTGGCGCTAGCTTTGGGCGGGCGGCCGCGCCCCTTCGCCTCGCCCCTCACCCGCAACTACCTTAAAATTCTTCGCATTCTTTCACACACTTTGAGCATTGTTTGAAGTGTTTATCGACGCTCGAGCGACGCTGTTGAAGCCTGCCTAATCGCCGTCTGTAACTTAAGTTATGAATTTGCTTATTGTTCAGCCATTCAATGAATAATAATCGTCAACTTACCATTAACGCCTGCATTTCCATAGCATTTTTATAATTTGATGGAAGCGCTTATTTATAAACATTAGGAGTACTATTTACAATGTAATGTGTTTTATATTTTTAATTTTAGTATATTAGAGTAAAAAAGACATGTACATGCTACAATGAATCCCCGTAACAATTTTTAATGTATAAAATGAACATACATATTTTTTTCTGACATGATTTCCTTAAAAAAAATACTTTATTTATTGATTTTGCCCATTTTGTGTTTATATTGCACACAATGGATGTAAATAACTTATTTTACTATACATACAACATAATATACTTGCTTAATGTTAGTTTTTAAGAGATTACGTAGGTATCGAATATTGCTATTGAAATTCAAGAAAAATTTGAACTAATTACCAATTCAATTCGCATTTACATCGGCCCAATTTTATTACAACTCAATACGATTAAATACCCTTGATTTTCTTTTTAACTGCTTAGCATAATTTTCTCTACTTTGCATCTTAATTTAATAAAGGACTTTTCCTGAGTGGTACACGTAAAAAAAATTATGCTAATATCTTTCGAAAATATGTAGAGTGGGTTTTTACTTTTTGCTCAGAATTATAAATGCTTTTTTGCGTTTTATGTAGATAATAACGGAATATGAGCTGAGAATTTTAAATATTTTAACACAGGAATATGTTAAGCGTTTAGATAAATTAAATTCTTTGTGTTTTCTAAGCTTTGTATGCGTTGCGAGGACCTCGTATAAATTAGAAATTTATACTTGATACAAAACGACAAATGTAATGGCATTTTTTAAAACACAAATACCTCACATAGAAGCTTAACTCATTTCTATGAATAAAGTTCGATGCACTGAACACAGAAACCGTCAAAGTTAGTATTAGTAGAATAATGAAAAAGCGGATATTACTAGAGTCAATTCTTGGTTTTTCCTAATCGAATACAACAGAAATCTACCAAGTGAACAAGTCAATCCCGGTAGTCGCTATTCGCTAAGTAGGTCAATTTGATCATCATTGAAACCGAAAGCCAATCAAATCCCGTTTTATTGAAATCCGAACTGCTCGCAGCTTACCTAGTTTGTTACTAAAGCTTTTGCCATTTAAATTATTAAATACTGTTGACCTGACTGTGTCCGCGGGCGTTGAACGTTTATCTCTCTAATAACGTTTGACACACAATCGTAGATAGCTTATTAGAAACAACAATTCGATTTGTCATTTATGGGCAAATTCCTGAAGCTTGCAAACAGATTTTTTTGATGTGAACTTGTAAGTAGTTAATTATCTGATTTTTTAGAACTATATTGTCAAAATGACACATAACCACATAACATTACTGTTTTAATAAATGGATGTATACATATAATAGAAATTTGAATACTGGTATTATTATATTCATATATTTTTTTAATATTATTCACATCAATGAGCATCCGTTAGTGTGAATTCAGCTGCCAACTGCCTTTAAAAAGCAGAATAATATTCTTCAAAGCAACAAAGTATCGTTTATAAAATATCGGAAATTCAAGCCTGAAAGCTGGGAAGAATAGTATGCTAACACGGTACCTGAATGATAACGTCTCTTGAATAATAAAGTTGTTCGAACGCAGAATGACAATGCAGCATCTGGCTCTCTTTATTATTAACAATGTAATTATAATTATCTTGCAAATGTTACGGGATGATTGCCTATTCTGAACTGTAGCTGTTGCCTTCTATATAAAAAAAGACGTGTGGCACTCGGGGACTGCCGCGGTAAAGCTATTGCATAGCATGCCTTCAAGCCACACCTCCGTGCCCGTCGGAGTGGGGAGCGTGAGGTTTTTTTCGTTACGGAATTTCTCGATTCGGTCCCCGCGCTCAAGGCCCGCGATAGAAGCTATGCAATAGCTTAAAAAATTAAGAAATTAAATGTTGGCTTTATTCCTCTTGAGTTTAAATGATATTATGAAGAACCCATGAACGATCAGGTAGCTAGTATGAGAGTGACAATAATTTAACAGTGTAAGTAGATGCAATTGGTTAAATAATATGGGATCCACTTTTTGTGATACTTTAACGAACAAATATAAATTAGGACGTACTCACTAATTCTGTCAATACCCAAATTATATCTGCAATGTTAATTTCTAACTATCTAGTGGTAAGAACCTATTCGTTTGGTACGTATCATCATGAAACTAAATGCTTTGTAAGATTGAAGTAAATGCGAGGAGAGGTACTAAGTAATTCCAGTATAATTACTAGAGGAGGCAACTCTCTTTAACGTGTAGCTCCTAGACAAGCTCTTTTGACAACATTCGCCTCCCACAAGTGCAATATGTAATTAGTTTCTTCTTTGAAACTTTTTAACATTCATTTAATATTAATTCGCTTAGTTGCTCACGTGTAATGTTTCTATAATACTTTGAAAGTACAATATCAAACGAATAGTTTTCAAACTACTGCAATGCTGCATTTCGATATTAGTAAAGCTCATTTCAAAGTAGATTCCATTATTTAATTACTTTTAAACATATAATTTAAATTTTCAGTATCCATATCGAATAATAAATTATGAATAAATATTCGTTTTAAGTCCCAAGAAAATAATATCATCTGATCTTTCTGAGATTTGCTAGATATGTCACAAAGGTCTAAACAACGGCTAACTTCGGACAGCTCAACAACAAAATTGCCGTAAAGGAGGGTTGAAAACTTTTGAGTGGGAAAACACGCTTGAGCAGTTTATATAATGGCAGCTCTGAAATCATAAGATTTAAATAACTTGATAATGATTTTGGTATACACTGTTGTGATTGTTTTACCTTATTTTCCGGTGAAATTGTTTATGAGGGTAAAATAATACGGGAGTAATTTGGAATGTAGATAATATTATAATGAGTATTTGAAAATAAACTAATTCATAAATTAAACTAGCCTGTAGTGTGCCTGTAGATACATTATATTATTTATGTTTATTTATGTTATTTAAATAACTGAGCCTAAGTATTCCAAAGAAAGTAACTTACCTACCTTTATGAAGTCATAAAAGCTTCGCACTTTATTATAAGTATGATTATTGCAAATAAAATAAAATTGGTTATAACGTTTTGTAAAGATCATTAATTAAAGCAAATAGACGCTTAGGTATTTTATATCTCGGTTTCTGGTCCATAAAATGAGTCGACTATTTAGACTCATAATAAACACTCTATAACTGACCACACACAGCCGCACATTTAACGTGCTCAATGCAAATAATTATATTTTAATTACATGTCAAGCAGTATCAATCATTCATGGGATTTATAACTAATATAACATTTGATTTTGGATTGTAATGACCTTCTGTTTAACAACTTCTGGATATGTTCTCTTTAGCTTATCTGACAGTTAAACTGATTCATAATGTTATTACTAGACATCGGATTATATGCATTTGCATATTTGCATATGCAAATGCATAAAACTCTCTAATTACGGCGTTAGTGCATATTTTAGCCTTTTTCCCCAATCGTGCATATTTCGATATGTAGCGGGAGTTTTGATTGGTTGACTAACCTTTATTAGCCAATCAGAACGCTCAGCGAGTAAACAAACCCTATTTTGGCATGGTAAAATGGCAAAAAATTACAAAATGGGCTCCATTTTAAGTAAATTTTGAGCGATTCAATATAGGGCTAGATTACCCTTTTGGGGCTAAAAACTTAAAAAAACGGGTTGATTTTCAAAAAAGGGCTCGATTTAGACCGGAAAGGTAAGGTGGCAACACTGGGCTCGCGGGTGACAAACGTCACAAATTTGCGCTCGAAAATTTGGTAAAAATGCTTAATTGTATATTGGCACAAAAACTATACTTAATTTCAAGAAAATTTCACTGTTTTTGTACAATCTTTGATTAAAATATATAAAAATAATAAAGGTTTTTTGATTGTGTATTGTGCATATTTTAGGCATATCAGTCGTTTTTAGTGCATATTTCGGCCTTTTTTAGTGCATATTTGCATGCATATTTTGGCATTTTGTTAGTGCATATAATCCGATGTCTAGTTATTACCTATAATGTACATCAACATCAACATCTATAGGGTCATTAATTATTAATATTCAAAGAAATTTATTGACACGCTTTCCGTTACTTTCGAAGCTAAAATACAATATCTATGATAATTTAAACCAAGAAAATGTAGAACAATTACACTGTTGAGTAGATACAAGCTGTACTTAATTATGATTCGATGATAAATTTGATAAAAAAATATTCCACTTCTTTTATCTTAAAAAAACATTTTGATCAGATAAGATCAAGCTGTTTCACCATATACCATATATTTATAATTATGACATTTAAATTATAAATATAATATAATATCATGATGATACAATTTTGATAATTACATTGTTTAGTACTTACTTAGTAATTTTTTTTAAGTTTGAGTAGTCCAGTTTCTTCACAAAATTCACCTGATTATAACTATTCCGAAATGTACAAATAGAGAAAATCTAAATAAATGCTTGTCTTAAAGGTAGAAATCCGGCTTATGTTTAGGAAAATTGAATGGTCATAGAAAGAAACCATGCACCAAAACCCCGTGTAATATAATCTGTGCTTATACGTCATTTATTAACTCGGCCACAGATAATACAATATCTACTATACATGGCTATGATTACTGACGATTATCTTCGTAAACGAAGACGTAAGCAGTGACCACTACGCTTTATCTTATATTATGTGTAAATCAGATAAGTTTTCATGGAATTATACAAGAGAAATCCGTTTTGTCATCAGTTGTTCATTAAAACAATTTGTCATATAAAATATTCCGTAGAAGGAGATATGACTAATGAGAAATAGGAAAAACTTATTTTTTTATTTGTTCGCTTTGAGATACAAATAATTCGCCAAAAGGAGAATTATATATTAATTGTAATACAATCAGTACAAAATTCGAAAATGCATATTTTTTTATCTATGCCCATCATAAAAACGCCGATAGCCGGGTGATTTACCGCGTAAAGTGAGCATTGAGCAATAAAATATAGACCTATATAAATCTTTATTTTAATAGTGAGTAGTATCATCATATCCATTTTTCCTGCTTTCAAAAATCATCCCTTATCACAATATTCAAATTCAAATTCAAATTCAAATTATATTTATTTGCAAGAATGTAGTTACAAATGTTTTATATATTCTATAAGTAGGGCTGTAGGGAATAATAATACATGCAAGTAGGTACATAGATATAAAAATACAAAAAACGCACTACATTTATATTATATATATCATAAATACATAAACATAATAGGTATGTTACCTTACAAAATAATTTCGTTGATAATAAACTTTTTGTTAGTCTTCATTATTTAACGGAGTTCATCGTCTGTTACATACAAACACTTACCTGAAAAGATGAAATTATTGTTTTAATAGCCATAACTACGCATCTTAATCAAAGAAGTAAAAAGTATATTTTATGATCATATCGTATTTTTATAGTATACTGTATAGTGCATACAGTTCTTTAATGAAAACGCTAAGATAGTAGAGATAATGATCGGTGATGATAAATCCGAATAAACATTAAACAACATGCCTTCAACGAATTATCGTGTTCTATATAAAACTTCTTTTTATCACGTGTAAAATAACTAAACCTTGGCACGGACAATAGAATACTTGTGTACTGCTATACTTGTGTAGGGCTGATGCTGATAAAATAATTCCAATTGATTATTGACGTTAATCTGTATCATTAAAAATTGTTGCTTTGGAATTTCAAACAAGATATTATAATTCTTAATGATATCTAACACAATGAAGTAAATTTGTGTATAAGTGTACCTAACATTGGCCCGACTAGCTGGGACCACCTCTATCGTGATATAGGTAATGTTCTTAGTCTATTCATGTCTATTTTTAGATATAAAGCCGATATAAAATAAGATTGAAGTTGTTCGCGTAGGTCTTGAAAGCTATGATCATCGAACAACAGGCAGCCCTACAAGTGAGTGACAACAAGTAGGTAAGCGCGAACGTGTTGAGGAAAAATTTAGATACACTGTATGCTTCTTCTGTTGTCTATTTTTATCTCATAATACAAAAGAAATGCAGCAAAAAATCCGTATCTCTGCTGCCATTTGGGTTAAGCAACTTTGAAACTTTTGAAACACTGGAAACAGTTGTCTTATGAACTGCAATTTAGTTTTTTTATTACTCTAAAATTCCTAACTAAAATATTACAATATAACAAATAAGTATATAAGTAATAAAAAAAAAAACCAAAAACATTTTGTACCTAACCAGTTATTATAATAATTATACCTATTAAAATGTTATTGCATTCCATGTTTTAAATAATCTAAATATGTAAAAAGCTATAAAATATAAAGAATGCTTTTTAGCAAATATTTAATGTTTAAAGTTAATAACTATGTAAATAATAAAAATGTACAAACCTGTTTAATATGTTAATATCTATAGAAGCATCCTGGCATATTTAAAATATTAATAAGTCGAGCAAAAAATTGCAATAAATAAAGCTTAGGAAATGAAGCATAAAGTAAGGGAATAAAACTGCTAATAAGTAATAAAGCTTAGAAATAAAAAGCGGAAGATGTGCTTGGCAATATTAAATCTAGTGTCGGAAAAGTTTGCCTGAGAAACATTTGTGAGCCGTATACATAGTATTTTACGGCAGTGGTTTAAATGGTTTTTGTGCCAATCAGCTTGCAAACAACAACATCCAACGTCACTGTGATTACGTCTGCGGACTTTATATTCATGGCAACTCACGTTCCTCGCATGACGTCACTAGGAAAATGAACCCGGCAGCCCAGTTTTGGATTTATGTCCAATCTACAAAGAAAAAACCAATTGAATCCCTCTTGTAAAATTTTGTCTCCCCTATGTAGCTGTATTAATCACATTAAAATTATAATATTATCAAAAATATTAGTATTTCAGGGTAACACTAACTTATTTAGATTTGTAATTTATTATAAAAGCCTACCCAAGCCACTTTATTTGATACCTAGGTAGGTTAAAAGATCTTAAACTCAATTTGTTACGTGGATAAAACCTCAAGGGAGTCTCGAATCATGTATCTTACCACCTATTTATTCATACTTAGGTACAATAATTTATTATATTGCATGATTCTCAATAATATTTTTCAATAAAAATACACGGCTAACGAAGGAAAATATAGATCTATTCATTCTTTATTTAGCTGTTTCATACATATAGTGAAATTGGATAGGAATAAAAAATATCGTCATGATATCCCTAAAAATTGTTTAGAAAAACGTGATTTATGTGGGCGACGAAAATAGCAAAACAATAAATTCAATCTATATCCGTAATAAAACATGTTATTGCTGTTCTCTTTGAAATTATAACGTAGGCTACTTTCACGATGTAGGATCACATTCACCACCTACACTACGGCACTGAGTATTTTATGAGCTCAAAATAGAACCTCATTATATCTAGCATCATAAGTTAACACAGCACAATACTAATTTCACAATTCAGATTATACGATCGACCGATACTAACTAATCGTTTAGGGCTCATACTTCAGTAACAAGCGATATTTTTATTGGAACGTACCCCTCTTCATCATCCTGATCATCCTCTTCATCAACACCATTGCATTCCACAACAACATCCGGAACTGCACTCATTTCGAACCCTTAAATTGTTGATACAGATGACCCGACCAAGTCTTACAAGACTAATACCGTAGACTGCTACCCATCGCCCTTGATAAAAATTACGATACTATGAAGTATATTATTAAATTAAACGAACTCAACTTGTACGACATAAAACATAAGCATGCGCCGTCCATTGTATACGGGTCACGAACGCACAGTTGGGGCTTCGCTGCATAATCCTTTTAAGTGTCTTCGTATATATTTCATCTATAGCTTAACACCTTACATATTGTGCATTTATTTACACCTCTATGTGTGAAATCAGATTGTTTTAATGTACTTACTTACCTGACTCCGTCTTTAAAAAAATTAGCGGAGAAAAATCCTTGAAACTGATCTTATTTTAAGGTTTTCCGGCCAATTGAGTAACTCATCATAAAATATAACGGTGTTCCTAACATAACAAATTGATTGTTCTGTAGACTATTTTATTAGAGACCTAAAATAAGTACCAATACCTGATTACATGAGAAACCATAGACGATGTAGTTAAATATCTACATGCAACATGGCTTCTATCTCGTCATGTTCGCACCTCTGGTCCTCAATTTTATTTTTTATTCATCCTGAGTAGGTAATAGGTATATTATCATCCTGAGTATTCATAACCTATTGCATTATTTTCCTACATTTTATTTTATTGATAGTATAAATGTGGATAGCCTAGAGGCGAGAAATGGCTTATGAGCGTTAAGTCCAACAATTTTACAAAGTTTAAATTAACTTGCAATGTATGTTCGGGTGAAATCTTGCAACTCAATTTTGAAGATACCCAGAACCGATTGATCTGAAATTTTGTATGCACGTTCAGTTTGGATCACCAGATCACAGTTTGTATCGACACTCTAAATCCAACATGGCGGCATATCCAAGATGGCGGATCAATTATTTTAAATGCACTCCTATAATAATAAGGCTATAAAATATTATTTTATTTATCATGATGAGTGTCATATTTTTTATTTCTTCTGGCGTACTACGGTAAAAATTGAATATTTAATTATTTAGCATAGATTAAGTAGGAAGCATTCCTTTGCATCTTGCCTACCGACTAATTATATCGAAAGTAACTGTCTGTCTGTCTGTTACTCAATCACGCCTTAACTACTGAACCAATTTGCATGAAATTTGGTATAGAGATATTTTGATACCCGAGAAAGGACATAGGATAGGTTTTATCCCGGAAATCCCACGGGAACGGGAACTATGCGGGTTTTTCTTTGACTGCGCGGGCGATGCCGCGGGTGGAAAGCTAGTAATAATATAAGCTCATAAAAAGCTTTCTAAATTTTATTATTGATCCAGTATAGATACATAGGTACCTAGATATTAGATATATAAAAATTAATCAAATTAATCAACTTAGTCAAATATCTCATAACCTATACGTATGTGTTGTAGGTATAACCAACTACTTAATGAAAATACCATTGTTGTCTAATGATTTCATTATTTAGAAAGCAAAACTATATTTTGTATCGATAAAACAATCCTCAGCGTACAGAAAGCTTTCTAATTAATTAACTTAGCAAAATTGAAGTGATCTCCAACATAAACGCGATTTGAAAGCGCATTAACATTTTACATATTTACGACTTCATTTAAAATACGTAGGTAGGTACATTATTTTAATCAAAACAATCATCTAATGAAAACAATTTAACGTTGATTTAATTGTGCTATTTTATGGTTATTATTTCGTTTTATTGTACTTAATATAATTTAAAGATACATATATTATATTAAATACCATTTAAATACTTTATTTTTTATATACCTACATACTTATCTAATTTAAGTATCAAGATTTGTAAACTTCTGTTAAATCTTCAGCCTTACAAAAAGATTTAATTAACATTTTTACGTTACGTCCTAAGCATACAGCCGACACTCGACAGCGTGTCTAGAATATCGCTTATTAGTAACTAGATATTTGATTAATGATAAGATATACCTAAGATGAATGGTAAGACAAACCTTGATTAGCTTCTAAGATTAGCTTTGATAGTTTGTCTTATTGTGTGATTTATCATACCTAATAATTATAATATGCAATAACATATGACTAACATACAGTGGCGAGGCAGGAGCTACAGTGAGCAAGTGTACACTCTGCGAGATCCCTCATGGTGTTTTTGGGGAGGCGAGAGGGGGTTGTTAACGTGTACCCCAATAGGCACACAAAATTTCATGAAAATCGGTCCAGCCGTTTCGGTATGGTTACTATAATTGTGACGAAGTTTTTGAATTATGATCAAAAACGGATAAAACTAAACGCTGTGCGGATAGTTATAATCAAGTTAAACACAGCGTAAATAAAAATATTAAATAAAACCGGCCAAGTGCGAGTCGGGCTCGCGCACAAAGGGTTCCGTAGCAGCAAATATAATAAATTACAGTTAAATCAACCTATCTCAAAAACTATAAGAGATACTTTGATCAAACCAAAAATCGTTGAAAGAGTTAATTAGCATGCATCACCTCTATTTTTTTTAGAATTTTATACCCCGTAGTTATAAAAATAGAGGGGGGGGGACATACTTTTTACGACTTTGAGAGCTGATATCTCAAAAACCGTTCACTTTAAGAAAAATGTTTTTTAGAAAACTTTATATCATTTTAAAAGACCTTTCCATTGATACCCCACACGGGTATGTACATCGAAAAAAAAAATTTCATCCCTCAGTTACATGTATGGGGGGCCCCACCCCCAATTCTTTTTTTTACTATTTAGTGTCATATTTTTGTAGCGGTTCATACAACACATATTCCCATCAAATTTCATCACTGTAGTACTTATAGTTTCCGAGTAAATCGGCTGTGACAGACGGACAGACGGACAGACGGACAGACGGACATGACGAAACTATAAGGGTTCCGTTTTTGCCATTTTGGCTACGGAACCCTAAAAACGGATAATTCCCTCACGCGTCCTACTATAAAATACAGATTTAGTTACGCACAAACAATGTGCGTAGGACGCGTGAAGGTTTAAAGTGTACTCGGGCGTTCCCAAGTAATAATTTTATTATATGAAGCGTCTGAGGTCAGGACTGTTTAGCTTGCGTTGACGTTGTGCATATTTACCCTTTTCAAATATAAATAATACGGACCAAAATGTTTCCGTTGTTGTGTTAATGTCGTGGCCATATCGTAAATTTGCTCATTTCATGATATGATTGGCCATTTCACGAAATGGTCGCATTTCGTGAAATGGCCAATTTAGTTTGGCCACATCATGATGTGGCTTGAGCAGATCAATGATAAGAAATCGTTTCACGATATGGCCAACTATACGCGCGGTTTTTTCATGAAATGATCAAAATTATTTGATCATATCGTAAAATAGTTACATTAATCATTGGTAGAGGCGCTGCAAGCTCTGTGTTTATGTGATAAGATGGCGGCCGATGGCGAAAATTTAATTATTCGCAGTTAAAAACTTCATAATTCGTTTAATAACAATATGAAGAAAGTCATAGCAAAGAATTTACGACGGTTCGAGTACTATGGAAAATGTGGATATCTTATATGTATTGAAGGAAAAATGCGTCTTAAATAAAATAATTTAAGACGGATTTTTACTATAGTATTATAATTGTTTGTTTTTTAAAAAGCGATCCGCTTCTGGCACTCGCCGGCCGCTGCCGCGGCACGCTCGCTTTGCTCGCTCGGCTCGTGCGTTGTTTATAAAAGTCTAACCTAACCTAACCTAACTATTTTTTATTGCAAAAACGATTCGCTTCTGGCATTCGCCGGCCGCTGCCGCGGCACTAACTTAAATGACATTAAACAAGTTTTTAGAATATTCTGATTTTTTTCAATATTTTATGGACTCTTTATATTTTATACGATCTGGCCAAATGTGGATGGCCAAATCGTGAAACGTTGACGATTTAACGATCTGATCAAACTATGTTGGCCATTTCATGAAATGCGACCATTTCGTGAAATGATCGATCATATCATGAAATGAGCAAATCTACGATATGGCCACGACAATAATACAAAAATAATATCTAAGAGTGAAAATAAAAAAAACAGTATATTACAAATAAGCATTATTTTTTTTTGTAGGTAACTACCTATAAATAGTTCAAAATATGATCATGATAAATAAAAAAGAAGCTTACAACATGGATGTAATACACTCTGACCTTTGTTAATACCAATTGACGGGTAGGTTTCACACAGCGGATTATAAATTAATTAATTCGGTTTATTACTTAATCATTGCTCTACTTCGTGGTTGCTTATCTATTGGCAAATAGGATAAACTGTTCAATCAGCTTAATTTGTTGGTGGTCCACGAAGATTTAATAAATTGCCATCGATAGTACCTATACCTGCACTTAAAGTAATAGCTTCGGAATTGGTTTTGTATAAACCTACAGAGACTATTCTATCGAACATTTCCATCATGCAATTTTGAGTATAACTATAGATACTCGTTTTATGTAAAGGTATTCGTTTTTTAGTGTGTACAAAAATATATAAGTAAGTAGGTATGTAGAGACCAGGGTGTATACCTAAATACATACTGAAATATTTGTAAAAAATAAGTATAACTGCAAAGTGCAAATTTAAACATAGATAAAGAACTAAGATACTAAAATTAAAGAAGGTATATAAAACTTATAGTAGGTATATTCGAAATTATTTAATAAAAATAATTATAGATTTGATATAGACTTGGCTGTCTTGGGGTAATTTTCTGTTATCGACCTGTAAATGACTCAGTACCTATGACCTTCTCTGCATAGCTACATTATGAAAGGCTGCAAACATAATACCTACCACTTATAATATAGTTACTGAAATCTTCAATGCAATCCGAGACAAGTTTTAATTAACGTCTTTCTTCCGATCTTGTCTGCTTTCGCGAAAAGTCGTTAATCGTCCTATTTACGAAACCCTTTTAAGCTTTTTAATGAGGGGCTGTAGTTGCAGGGTTAGCTCTGTAGGTAGATTTTTTCCTAACCTACGTCTCATAAGAGACCGATTTTAAAGTGAATCCATAATTGGATTAATTTGAAAACTAAGCCATCCTCGGCGCATTATTTACCTACCTACCTTCTCACAGAACATTAAAAAATTAATTATAAACATCTATCAGTTACGACTTACGCCTATCACACGGTTAGTAAAAAACTAAAAGAAAAACTCATGAAATTACATTGAAATTATTCCATTGCAATCGATCCTTGATAAGAATACAATTATAGAACATAGTCTATATGTTTAAAGTGAATCAAAATCGCGTGAAAAGGAGTCAGTTACATACAAACATACCTACAGACAAAGTTAATAAAAGCGTTATAAAAACAATTAAACTATTCATTATAATGTTAAAGAAACACTATGAAAGAAACCAAAACTAACATGGTAAAGTTCCAGTTTCAATTTGATATAATATTATATTCAGCGAGTAGGTATAATGAATAGTTCAGGATCCATCGCCCATTTTTGCACTTGATTACTATCAAGCTAATTTTCCGTGAGTAGCTTTATTTTGATGAGACCCCCAATAATTTCTTGTACGAAACTCTCGATTGTGGTAGCTTACAGAGATAACAAGGATAAGATATTTTGATTTGATGGTTCTCAAATATTTATTACTAACTGAAATTTTTTTTTTGTTCAATCTCAAGATAGGTAATTATCTAAATTATTCGAAAAAATATTTGTCCTACAAAATCTATGGTTTGATCAAAGAGTCCCCTCTTTCCAATGTGTATCGATAACGAGGTCATCATAAATGATTACTAACCAGCTGATTTTTTTGTTTTCACTTAGTTAATATTTACCTATATAATTCAACAGACATATTGTCCTATAAATTGCGTAATAAATATTTGAGAACCATCAAATCAAAATATTTTATCCTTGTTACCTCTGTAAGCTACCACAATCGAGAGTTTCGTACAAGAAATTATTGGGCGTCTCATCAAAATAAAGCTACTAACGGAAAATTAGCTTGATAGTAATCAAGTGCAAAAATGGGCGATGGATCCTGAACTAGAACAGCAAGTTTTAACTCAAACTCATTTTTACGAAGTTATGAATAAAAAGCAATGTTATATTTTTCATTATTTAATACTATTTTTATAAACACCTTTATACAATAATCCCTCCAAACCATTCATTTACAGTCAATCACATGCTCTAATACAATTGATTATAAACTAATCCAAAGATAACGTACCTACCTATTCAATATTCATAGAAACATACATATCAATATTTACGTATGAACGTTAATGAAACCAAAGGTGACTAACGCAGATATCAATTCCAATATTATGACATACACGATATTTCAACATTTTACTTTACATGTCGACATACAAAAACTGAAAACATTGAAATACACCACAATTATCACGTTAGGGTCACACATAAAGAATTTTTTCTTATAGTAATCTCACAAATACCATAATTAATTGAAGGATGGCACTAATAAGCAGAGGTCAAAAGTTTAATTTGCGTCGAATTCGTAATCCTTGACTCACAGTATACAGGATATTTGCTTTTAGATGAAAAGATAAGAGTAGACCAGATATCCATGTTCAGGACAGATACAACGTTACACGACATAGGTATTTTAAGTTAATGTATTATCGACGCATCGTTTTTTTTGCATATCTATCAGCTATCTTAGATAAACATAATTGAACATACAAAAAGAAACATTTTTTTAATGCGTATGGTATAAAATACATCATGCAGTTCTCACTATTTTATACTGAACCTAGCGGCGAACTTTGAATAGGTACATACTTACCTAATTTGTACAAAATGGGGTGTTGTTGACTATACAATATCTTCGTTGTGCGTGTATTTATCGGTGCTTTAATTTTTTATGTAAACTTTAAATAAAAGCCAAAACTTTTAAAATATTATCAATAGACATCAATAATTAATAATTTAAGTATAATACAAATTATGATAATTATAAGAACAAATTTATTTGTTCTAAAATTATTTAAACGACAATCACAAATTATCTGTATATTCTTTCTCTTTCTTTGAATGATTATTGCGATGGTAACAATATTGGTGTTTTATATACAATTATAATACTTACAATAGTATACATAATTATCATATAATTATACTGGTACCTAAAATTAGCTTTGGTATAATTTTATACTAAGCTTAACATATTTTAAGTACAGGAATATCGCACGAATATTACCTTTATATAGTAATAATAATTGTGCAAGTGAACATTATTGTAATACTTTAATAATTTATACAAAATATATTTAAAAAGTTTGTATTAAAAATTATCAATACTTGGATACTAAGTACTAAAATTTACATCTGTAAACTGTAAACTACGGAGAACACGAAATATGTACTAGGTATTTACGTAAAAAATGTCCAAATTCTAGAGAAATAGAAGAGTGAAGCCCAAACAAAATTACGTGAATATATTCGATACTGTAGGCGTTGTCAGCTTTGCGTGGTAAAGATAGGACGAGATGATTAAATCAGTAAGTAATCTTTAGCATTAATTTTTTGCTCAGCGCACTTTACAAAGCGATAAACAATCGCAATCAAATCGCGAAAAGTTGAATGCACAGAACAATAAAAACAAATAGAAGTGCTATAATGTCATAATTAGTATGAAAACCAGTGTTGCCAAACCCACACATTTAAACCGATAGTTATACAGTACACTACAAGTAAACTATGCCTTTGATTGAACAGTTTAATTTGAGTAAAAACTGACTTAGGTTATAAATTCAGCATTTCAATATGTACCCTAACGCACCATGTTACGGTTTATTTTAGTATAACATCCCTGGGTATATTAGCTGTTTTGTTTCTCATTGCTCAGAAATTCCAAATTCGAAAACATTCAGCTATTCCACAACAGAGGGCGTTAGTTTTCGATAGATATAACTTTGAACCTCAACACATAGAGATAAGGTTGAAATTTGTGGCACTCAACTTTAATGACATTAACTTGATATTTATCTGATGCTATGCCCTGAGGGATGTCAGCCTTGTTATCGATAATTCACAAATAAATATTTTTTGTATAATTTTTTTTTTCTTTCTAATATATGAGTATAGTATAATGTGTCACATTTTGGAGTATGTTTATTACTACTAAGTACGTCTTTTTGACGTGATAACGTTTTTAAAATCGTTTTAGTCGGGTGACATGTTCAGAAACTTGTGTCACACCAAAACCTCACGAGCGCGATCGCAGGTATAACGAGAGAGAGACGGACCGATCTCCCGTCTCATCTCGAGCGCTGCCACTGCATTATGTTATCACGTAAACATCTCGATCGTAAACCTACTTTACAAACAACCAATTTTATATTATTATTATTAAATAAAAAACGGAATAGAATAGTATTAATCTATATTTACAAAATACAAACAGAAAATATGCATTATTTTAAATCTTGGAACTGCCGTAGGTTTGATGTATCGGTCGGTGGCCTTTGTTAGACTGCTTAGTGCTGTTCGGCATCCAGTTAACTCGTCACGTTGCATTTATCCATTTCTCTTTTAAATTAGCCTCTTTGGGAAATCTATAAATAAATTGGACAAATGAAAGCTAAGGAAAAATAAAATAAAATTTAATATATTTTATAATGTTTGTCTTTTCTAAAGTAGCGATACTGTCGATATGCGCCACAAGCATCACTAAAACGACATTCGTTTGTTTATTGCAATAATATTCCAGAAAGTCTTGTTTGCTGTTCAATCTATAATAGTACTAATTTCTTATGGATTAAGGTTCATTTTGACTAGATATTTGTATACAAGTTTGACAAATTACGACAAGCGAAGTTATAACATAAAATATATGTAAAATAAATAAAAATAAGACTTACCGATGGTATGAAATGCCTCCATTGCTGATATTATTTCGTCTGCTATCATTTTTGCACTCTAATACCGAACAACACATCCTAATTAATGAATAAATATGGAAAAAAGGTTTGACAGCTGACAACCGACTCGAATATTTTTCTGCGCACAAATGAGAGCAAGTTAGGTGATCTAAACTTATTATTGACACGTGGGCCACGCCCACATCACACTTCTATTTGTTTTTACTGTTCTGTGGTTGAATGAAACATGCAACTGTCAAATAGGTGAATTAATCAACGCATAAAAAGTTCTAATATAACGTACTTCTCTCTTTTTATTATGCTAATGAGGTGACGCCAAAAGCAGAATTTAGTGTGCAACAAGTTACAAGAGCAAAATCCATCTCCCATAGTGACTAGGTTCACTATCCCTCACCCCTGGCTTTGAATTTTTTTGTTCAAGCAAACCACCCTTGTTTCTATTTCAATACATCATTCTTTGCCAAAGACCGAGTTCTTACTTTATAATTACATAGCATCATTTTACACTTTCTTGGGCTTCATTATAGCAATTAGAAATTGATGTCAAGATATGACTCAAAAGCAAGCCATAATTAAAAATAATGTCATGGTTATATTATTTTGTTCGATGTAGGGACTGGAAACATTTTAAACTATAAATGCATTGTCAACTAGTGGATGTACATATTATTAAATAATTTAAAAATACTTTCATTTAAGTTCCATGTATTTAAATCTTTTTAGGTGGTGCTTCAATAATCGACTCTTTACCATTTACTTGCCATTTTCCTTTTAATAAGAAATAAGACAGCCTAGAGTTTATATAAATTCTATAAAAATGGTAAAATTGATAAGGCATTTTTTTGTTTACAATAATTACTTATTCCTCATTTACGCCTTTATTAATTATTGTTTCGTTTAAATGAATACAACCATTATGTAATAAAAAAATAAACAAATAATTTTTAAAACAAAAAATAAAAAAAAACATAACATGCATCACATACCAAGCGCTTTCCTCGCAATTTTGTCAAAATCGTAGACACAAACATGAAAATACTAAAATAACATATTGGCTGGCATTAATCTACATTTAAACCTAAGTTCTATCATTTATAATTTAAGTCTTTGGTATCAATGGAAATTCACTAGCTAAATTTTCTCATTGAATTTTTATGGCTAAATGTAATATTATGTAAAAAATAATAATCAAAAAAATCTTAAATCAGATAAAATCATTCAAAATGATTATCAATGAACAAAAATACAAAAATAAACTTTAAGAAGCATCACAAAGTATCATTTTTAATTTAAATTAATGCAAAAAGCCCAGTGTTTTACGTTATAAACGGTAATAGACAATACCTATTCTTTAGAATATCTTATTTGAAAAAGAGTTTTACAATTATTACCAACATAGCAGGTATGGCTATAAGGACACATAAATGATCATTGTGAACGATTATCTTTATCGCATTAATAAATAATTTACAATAACACAAGCTGTCATATGTTGTTTTGCCTAAAGTTTAAGATTCAATCTACAATTCAATGACCAATGGTTATAAGTCATTCATATAGCTTTTATTGTGGATATGTTTTGTTCATAAATAGGTTAGTATTGACTAAATTGAATCTTAAACATTTTTATTCATCAAAACAATGATATTAAGTTAAACAAAAATACTCCGCTTGTTCACATTTACAATAATAAAATAATATTTTAAAGGAATATTTGTGAAATCAATACTGTTCTACCGCTATATGACTAAATTTGTTATTCTTGGCTCAATAGTTATTCCTTAACCAACTACTCAATGGATAATTAGGTAATAACAAGCACAAGATAAATTTTCACTGTAAGTAGTTCACTCCAGAAAGTAGTAGCTCAAGGCATGTACATACATTTCAGGAATATATTATACAGTAATTGGAGTCTTTATTTCCTTATCTACTACATAAAATTTGTGTTTCTTACCTAAAATTCCCCAGATCACAGCAATATTTTCAATAACAATATTGAATGGAATGGTAGCCAATGCGCCTCCAACAAACATTATAAACTTTAAGGGCCCAAATCTATACATTGGAAATGATTTTATGACACCAAATATATACATGTAAATGTTTACAGCTCCTATGAAACCAATTATCAAGTCTAGAAAATGTGGACAAGGTATGGGACATACAGCTGCTAATAATATATTACTAGTTGAGAATGGGAGGGTTACCCATGAATAGCATGAAACGCCTAAGAATATCTTATATAGAAAAGGGATCTCCTTTGAGTGTACAACTAGTAGAATACCTTGTATCCATCTTTTCCTTTGTTGCATAAAGTCCCATAATGTAAAGGGAGACTTTTCCCACATTTCACCATCAATAAAATTAAATGTATAACCTTCTTTGTAGGCTTTCATTGCAAAATAGCAGTCTTCAGCCACGGAACCGTCCAACCCATTATCAAATGAAACAGATTTTTCTGCACCCACCTGTAAAAAAAACAATACATGTTGAATATATTTTATTATTCTCATTCTGGCTCTTGCGTTTACCCAGGATAAGAAGACAAAAATAACTCAAGAATAATGTTTTCTGAGGTTGAAAGCAATTTTGAAATTTGGTCCTTAGTTTTTGAAATGATGTTAGTTTTTTTTATACATTCAAGAATATCAAAATACAAATGTTTATAATAGTAGTATAGATAATTTTAAGACATTATCACCTTTTATATTAGAAAACTATGATACTATAAGGAATAGTTTAAATTTTTAAATTGTAATACAAATAAATACTATAAATACTTACTTTTGTGACAACATAAGACCCTTTCCAGCTGAAAAGCGGCTTATGGAACACTGAAAAAACAAATCTGAGTTTTCCCATATCATCAGCCACTCTGAAGCTATCTGCTAATGTTGTGAGCCAATTAACAATTTCTTCATTGGCATATGTAATTAGGCCTTGACCAAATGGATGTTGACCATCAAAGACAAAGTTTAATATGCCTCTTACTGAATTTTCAGTCAGTAATGTCTCTTCATCTAAATGGACTATCCAGTCCGTATCACTTAAAATATTCACATTATCTTCTAAACAGTACTGCAATGCACGGGATTTAAATAATGCTCCAGTCTTAGTTTTGTACTCTCTAGGTACCACAACTTCTCTCACTCTTCTATGTTTAGGCAAATCTATTGCTTTGTCAGTTACAACCTCAATAATAAAATTTTCAAGACCCAAGTCCAAACATGTATTCATATTGCGAGTGACATTATTTCTAACTAATTTTGGAAAATCTCCTCTTGTTACAACTCTTATGCATATAAAAGGTGCTAATAATGGTGATCCTTTTAATTTTACTTTTCCAGGAAAAGCATTAAAAAATATAAGGCCAGAAAAATTACAAATTACCTGAGGTATTGTAAGTAATGTGAGAAGTCTAAAGATATACAATATCACTGCACCTAGTAGTCCATAGGTTTCTACAGGATCAATTGATGCTTTTTCCTTATCGTCCAAGTTTATAGCACCCGCGAATACGAGGAAGAAAAATATGAACGAAAGGAATAATGTGCAATGCAATAAATGTAAGATTTTCCCCCGCAACATTCTGAAACAATATAAAATATAAGAAACGTAAAAAAAATATTCTTTTATTTCCTAAAAAAAACCTGTCACAGAAATATAATAACAATAAAACATACCTTGTATGAATGATTTAATTCAAGTTTCCTCGTACCAAAACTCAAAAGGTGTCTCCAATATTTTATTTTGCATTAAATTAAATTAAAAATTACAAGAAATATCGTCTTGTAACATACTCTTTTTTATCAAAACTAAACATTTTTGACATTTTTCAACGATAGAATATTGATTTGATAATAAAATATGACACAGTCACACAGAGAATGCAAAGAATTCACAAGTTCCAACAGTCATTATAGAAATGAATGAAATTTTATTTAAGTCTTTATGCACTCGGGATGAGAGCTCGAGACATAATGAAGTCGAGCAAGGCATATATTTTTTCCTGTATCTCATTAATCTATTATTCATGTACTATCAATGCTATATATGTATTTAATAATATCGTTTATATATTTATTTTTCAAACGAATATTGACTTTTGCAAAACATGTTTATATAAACTATATTTCCCATATAATATTTTTTTGAAATTTTCTCTAAATGGAACTCTTATTTTATAAATTATATTTATAACTAAAACTAAACTTTGGAGTCGTTTCAAATCTTACGAGTATTTATACTACCTACTACTGTAAAATTTCAAATATAGGGTAAACCACCCTATTATTGGCACTCTACCAATTTATTGGCATGCTCCAGTTTTTTAAGAAAATTAAGATTTTTTTAAAGTGAAACTTTTATTACATCGTCTCAAACTTTTTGGTCTGTGTAGCGCATGTCGCGTGACGGTCGAACCGTACGATAATAATTATCGTACAAATACCTACGATAATTTTGTGCCTAAGTTTCACTTTAACCGTGGTTTCATAAAACCACACAACATTTTTTGTAGCCAGTATAAATTTTGTAGTAGAAATTAATAAGTAGCGTATCATTCTTTACTCAACTAGCAAACAATGTTTTTTATTTCTTAAAACATTGCGGCGTATCAACCATCTGTTTGACAAGCCGGGACTTGTGTGGCAAAAATATTCAAAATATTCGTTTTTTACTAAGGTAAGAGCTATCATGAACTTATAAGAAATTGCAATTCCGTTGTGTTTTTCTTATGCATATTCATTTTGTCTTATTATTGAATGTATGAACTGCCTTTTTTAAACATTATTTTAAAATTTAACCGCCAACTTTTAGTTATTTGTGGTATGCCAACAATTGGGCTGTTTAAAATCTGTTTATCCATTTTATTGGCACACAAAAATGTTAATTGAAACTTAAAAATTACTTATGATCTCATTCAACCAGAGCTGTGATTTAATTAAATGTAAGATAATCGTAAGCTAAAATTGTTCTATGTTTTATTTAAGTAGGTTTTTTGGTTGTCTAAAACCATATTTAAAAATAAGCGTTCCAACTGAAATGGTATGTTCCTCTACAAATAAATGTGACATTTCTTTTAACAAAGTCTTTTATTTTGTTTATTTCAAAATTAATTTCTGTTAATTTATAAATGGTACAAATTAACTTTAAAATGTCATAGTACACACTTTGAAAGCCCTACTTAAGATCTAGTAAATATTTTTCAGTCTTGAATAGTGACAATAATAGGTAACAATCACTGCCAATAAAAGGTTTGACTATGCTTGCAACTGGTATTTTAGGTTTTTCTTTTAAAGGTTCACTATATTAAATAAAGAGATTTAATTTAAAATTGAAAAGTACTTTATAATATTCTCCATAGATTAGAATACCAGTATAAATGTTTTTTTCTTCATTAAAACATAATTGTACATGCAAATTTCACCGGCTTTGTGAAGTAGCTGCTTAAAGTGCCAATAATTGGGTGGTTTACCCTACCGCTAAATTTTAACCCTTATTAAAACGCTGGGAGCTATACTTCCCACGTCTCAGATTGAAGTAAATCGTGTTTTATTTCTATATGCTTAAACCTAATGCAGTGTAATATTTATCTACGCAATCTTAACATTTCAGAGAACTTTTTTTCATGGAAACACTTTTCAGAGAATTATTACATGTCATGGTAAACACACGTCAAAGTCAGGTGACGTGATTTTGCAGCCGAAAACGACCGTTATTTTTTAGTTTTTGGTGTAGTGCTGAAAAAAAATTAGATAAGAAGATTTGAGTTCTAGCTATGTAAACTAGACTATATTACGGTTGCGTGAAACGTAAAATATGCCCAGAATCGTTCGTTTATACCTTGGTAGAGTCGATTGAAATTAAGTCTTTAAGTGGGAAGATATCATCCCAGTGTTCGTCACTGCACACGACATTCGGAAATTCTATATATAAAATCCGTGTGTCTAAAAAATCTTTTTTAGTTGATATAAGCAACTTATTTATTATTATTCGTTATTTCCTGATCAGATAATTAGAAATCTTAACTCAATACATTAGTATTTACCTATTGCTTTTATTTTGTTTTAGAAAAATGCCATGTTTATGTTGAAGTCATTCATTTTTCAATTCCCGAATTCTTCCCTTAGTAAAAGAAACTTGCATTGATGAGTACTTTCATCTGCTTTATTAAAAATTATGATCTATATAATTTTTTATGATAAAATTTAATTCACAAGTGGAGTCAGGGCAACTAGCTAGTGTTTTAAAATATTGGTGTCATACTGGACACTGGGAGCTATAGTTCCCACCTTTCCAACCTTTTTACAAGAGAGAACAGATGACGGGATATATACTTCCCACCAAAAAAAGGTAACTTCCCCCCCACTAACCCCTCTTTTGTGTGGATTTTTGAAATCTACGACCCAAAATTACCCAGGAACATATCTTACTTTTTTGGTAACTCCTCCACAGGCTCGCGTTTGAATAAGGGTTAAAGGCTCAATAATTAGTTTATTGAAGGTTTATTGTTATTTTGCATCTGTGCTTAGAACTTTGACATTAGATGACAACAGCTGACATGATGACATGATGACATCCAATAAATACATTTCACTCGGAACATGTATTACTTGCTCTGTGGGAACATGCGTATGATATGTGTATGATATAGGTAGTTCGTAATCGAATTTTTAATAAAATAACAATGTTTTAATGAGTTCAAATAACACTTCTTGCTAATGGGTTTTATAGAAATTTTGTGTTCATTAAGATGTAGTGTAAAATGTTTAAAACGACACAATAAAAATGATAGAAAATTTGTGTGAAACTGCAACTACAAGAGAAAGTATCTCAAATAGTAAATAACGGGTCGATATGAATATGTCTGTCACGGATTTATCTGTGGGATGTCGTTTCGCCGACTATTTTGCAATATGTGGATTAGATTTTGACTCTGGCCTAGAAACAGATCGACTGTCAGGTAAATATTACGAGCACTTTACAGTTTACATACGTTATAAATTATAATAAAAACAATTGTGTTAGCTGATGATGCCTTGAATATAACATGATGCCTTGAATATAACACGCTCGTCGCTAAATTTACTTCTTTGTTAGTTTTAGTAGAAAAATAATAAATGAAAATATAAATATATAATGTATGCACAATAAATTATTAATTTATTAATAATACGAATTGTGAAGTATTTAACAAAAAAAACAAAAAATGATTTTTGAACCAGCTGTTTTTATAACCAGATATTTCTATGAATTTTTATATAAATCTTTTGCAGGTGACAATCTACATATTTCTCCCCTAGACCGTTCCTACAAGGGAAAGGTTCTTGCTCATTATCCTGATAATATTCACAACAATGCCTTTGATGAACATGCAGTATGTATGGTAAGATAAACTGTAACTATCTGTAATTAAATAATTATATTTTGTGTGTGATGAGTGGTTATAAATGAATTGAATACAGTTTTATAGAAATTTTTTTAATTCCAACAGCTCTGTTTGCCAGCTGGTCTACAATTTAGGACACAAAAACACTCCCTAGAACCAAAATTTCATAGCTTTGTTGTAACAAGAGAAAATGCATCAAGATACTATGGATTCAGTCTCATCTTCTATGAAGAAGTTAGAAATAGAAACATATGCAGTGCTATGCATACATTGCAGGTAACCATTTACAATATTGTATTTTTTTTAATCATAAATCATTATGTATGAAGGCTAATTATAAAATAGATGAATCTGACACTGGTTTATTTTTATATTATTAAGGGCTGATTTTTCAATGCTTGGATAAAACTTATTCGTAGAATATTGTATAAAAGTACCATTTTAAAAACGTATTCTAATTGCCCGTATTTGACAGTTTACGTGACATTTTAATATTATCGTGTAATACTTTATTGGACGGATAAGTTTTATCCAAGCATTGAAAAATCAGCCCTAAATGTATTGAAAATGTATAAATCAATGAAGTGTTGTTTTTTTTAATTTTAATATTAAAATATGTATGATAATGTTCACAAATATATTACAGGCCATGTACATCACTGAACTGTCCAGTGGACAAACTCCACCAGGCCACAGGAAAAACTCAGGCAAAGAAAGTTCTAGATCGCTTCCTAGATCATTCAAACTTGCACCACATACGGGATCTGCTATCACATACTATGATATAGCCAAAGATAAACTCTATGTAGCCAAAAGTATAGCCCTCATATGCCAATATCCTTTTGTAAGGGTAGCACAATTATTTTTAGAGAATTTATTTAGGTGAGTCTATGTTTTCTGTAATAATACACTATAATATTCAATCGCTAAAGAAAGAGATATTACACATTAAACACAACAACCAACAATTATAAAGAATATATAATAATGAAACTATAAAATTGTCTTTAAAAATGAATTATTTTGTAATGTTTATGTACATACAATGAAAGGCGTTTTCCAGTTTAACTTTATTTATATTCATTGCTATAATATATCAGCATTATAATTGTTAATTGATCCTTAATCTGTTTTTTATTTTCTCTCTAAAAATAAATTTGACTAGATTTTCTGTAGTGTATTCATCACTATTGAACACACTTACAGATCCTTACCTCGTCAACCGGGTCCTGGGCTAAGTCCTGAATCATATGTGTATAACTTATTATATGAAGTGCCAGTACCACTGCCAGGGCAAGCGTTGCGGCTATATGTTCCTCCATCGGAACCACATCTCGATCCCATACCTGTTGTAAGTGCACATAGTTTCTAGCAATATTAGTATTGTTTTAAACTAAACATACATAGCTTATTACTTTATTGAATTGTACCATGTAATAGTACTTCTTTGTTGTCTATTTTTATATTAATTAAATAACATTTTCCTATTGTGGATGGTGTAAGGAGTTAGATTGATGGTGTAATGAGTTAAGCATAAATAAGAATTATGTGCTACATTAATACTTCATTTATAAATAAATGATATTTGTTTTACTTATTTTTTCAGGTGATACGAATGCCAAATCCACCAGAAGAGTTACCACTACTTGATTACCCGTTGCGTGCAATGTTCAATACTTTGGGTGTAGAATGCATTGTTCAATTGTTTACTTGCGTGCTTTTAGAGCATCAAGTTTTGCTTAGGTCAAATGGTAATTAAACTTTAACAATATGTGCATTATATGTGTATGTTGCAGCCAAGTGGTTAAACTGTGCTGTTTAATAAAGAGCCTACTTATTTAACCAGTTGCTTTTTACATATTATACATATTTTGATATTATCTCAATACAATTATTTTATAATGTAATTTTATGTATGATGTGTTTCAGATTACAATAAGCTTATGCTAGTAGCGGAATGTATTGTGTCGTTATTGTTGCCATTCTCGTGGGCTCATGTGTATGTGCCAATATTGCCAGCTCCTTTATATCATTTCCTTGATGCGCCGGTGCCTTTTGTGATGGGTTCGTATATTTTTTATAGTATTATATTATAAAGAAACTTGTTTCGAAACTAAGAATTACTTATGAAACATCTTAACTAAAACAATACATCTTCTTAATAAATCAAACTAAAAAATTAATTTAATTTTGATTTAATTCTTTAAAGTAGATAGTGTATTTTGCCTAATCAAGTTGAATGCAGAAATAAAAAAATGCCTTAACAATTACAGGATTCTTATTCATACAGGACTTATTTTTGCAAATTTCGATTTATTTAATCACAGGTTTACATTCGGATGGTTCATCCGTCATCGGTTCAGGTGGACCAAGGAACATAGCTCTTGGTTCAGAAGCAGCACTATGTTTAGTCGATATTGATAAACCTGACATTCAGCTTCCTGAAGAACTTCCAATACTACCACATAGAACACCGTTTATTGAAGAACTGAATCATGTCTTAGATAAACATCAGGTAGAGCATTAATTTTCATATATACTAATATTATAAAGCTGAAGAGTTTGTTTGTTTGGTTAAACGCGCTAATCTCGCTAATAAAATTATTTCGGTGTTAGATAGCCTATTTATCAAGAAGGGCTATATAATATCACGCTAAAACCACCAGGATCGGAGCCACGCGGGTGAAACCGCGGTGCGCAGCTAGTGTAAAGATAAAGATAAATGTATTTTAAATGCATAAAAAAATATACAGTAGAATCTATTTAAAAAAATCTGTTTCATTAGGTGGAGAGGCCAGAAACGGAACCAACAAAACTTGGAGTTCCCTTGAATGGAACTTCTTATAAACACATGAATGATGGCATGAGCAGCAGTTGTACTCTGCCTTCAGGTATGATATACTGACGTATATGTAATGAAGTTAGGAAAGCTGATAAATATTTGAATGTAGAAATAATGCAAACAATGATATTTTTTGAAATGGCAAATTTCTGATGTTATAAAGAACTTCAATTATCCAATTTTAATGGAAAAAAATTGAAAAATCCCGTAAGACAAATCTTGTTCAAATATAATATTTTAATGAAGACCTTGAGTGAAAGACTATTTTTTATTTGTTACCAAAATGCTAAGTTTATTAATTATTACCTGTGTTTTTATCTTTTATTATGCATTGTATATATTACCTTATGACTATTCTTTTAAGAAAAACAGCTCATTAATTGTAATTATTTTATATTTTTAAAAAAGCCATATTAAAATTAACAAAATAATCTTATTTCTAGGTGGTCTTCGTCGCAAGCACTCATTCCACGACGTTCTAGAATGGGATGAGAGTCGTCCGTTGAACGCGTCCCCGCCGGGCTCGCCGACGCGACGACATCCGCGTCGAATGGATGCGCTGCAGCGAATAGTTGATATTGTTAAACGGACTGGTGAGTTATCAGTCCTTTTTTAAAGTTGGTTAAAAGTTGCTCGTAGAATATCGTTAAATAATTATTTCAAAAATGTGTTACTATTCCAATTAGACGATTTTATTTTAATAAATCAAAGAAAGAGTAACTAAGAAAATTGTTAGGTGAATATTGCGTAATTGCAAAGGAATATAAAAAACTAGCTTACCGCCCGCGGCTTCGCCCGCTTTGTCTAAAACCTAATAAATTATATACTAAAACCTTCCTCTTAAATGACTCTATCTATTAAAAAAAACCGCATCAAAATCCGTTGCGTAGTTTTAAAGATTTAAGCGTACAAAGGGACATAGGGACAGAGAAACCGACTTTGTTTTATACTATGTAGTGAAGTTTTGAAAAAATTCATGCAATTTCCTGTATTGAAGTATTGAAACATAATGCGCTTTTTGTACGACGTAAGAATTGATATTATTAGATCTGAAGCTATTTTATTTTTTTTAATTTGTGCCCTTTTTCTGGTACAATACATAAACGATTAGAGTACAATTGATATTTTAGGTATTAAAAATTGATCATTTTTCAGGAGTGAATATAGATGACGTGGATGCAGAGACAGTGATGCCAACTACAAAGAAAAAGATACTAAACGACGAAGAGCAGTACAACGAAGACATACGTTTCAATATAGCGATACGGGAAACATTCCTCAATAGATTTGTGCACATGTTCCTTATGTATGAAAATTTTGTGATCATGCCAGACCAGGTAAAACATAAGTTTTTATATTATGTACTTAAAAGCTTTGTTACTATAAACACGTGCTTTGTTAGTATAACTTAAATGAAATAATTAGGTTCAAAAGTTGACTTTGCATGATTAAATATTTTTTCACATTACCGGGACATTATTAACTCTGTAATTATCTCTGTGTATTGCAGGATCGGGACTCGTGGCTATCGTCTCGAGAATCAATGGTGAATTTTGACAAAGCATCATTTCTGTCAGACCAACCGCAACGTCACAGGCCATTCCTATCGCGTTTTCTAGAAACGCAAATGTTCGCAACTCTTATAGACAACAAAATAATGGCCAATTGGGGAGAATATGACGTCAACCTCCAAGTATTCGAACATAGGATCAAAATTGTAAGGTAAGCTAAACTCACATTTCATACTGTACTTATGCATTTTTGAGTTTGAGTGTTGATGGAGATGGTGGTACTAATATGGCAATAATAATCCGCCTCGCGTTGCAGCAAAATGCGATAGCTTCAATAATGCTAAAGCACTCTAATTTTGCAACGTGCAAAGATTAAGCTTAATAATACTTAACTGCACTTGAGAGTATGTAAGACAAGAGGATGTATTTTTATTGACTAACTTGTTTGATAGTTCATTAAATCTGTTATTGTGTTAACACTTTAATTAGTGTTTTAATGTGTTTGATAATATGTGCGCAGGGCGGATTTTAAAGTGTTGCATCCTTATCATATATAAGCTGGATTATACGTAAGGGTATGGGTTAACTTATATAAACAAATCATAGGATGAATCGAAACTAAAAAGGGCTCCTCTCTAAATTTCAAAATAGTGTCATTCTATTTTAAAAACACCTCTGGAACTTGGTGAAAATAGCTTGCAACATCTGCTTGTTTTTACATTGAGTTGTTAATTTGAACAATTTGTGCAAATGTATTTGGCACGATCGGGTTGAAATGAGGACGCTAGAGCTTAGTACGGGGGCGCGCGGTATGTTGCAGACGTCGGCTGGGCGAGGGGGGGCTGGCGACGCGCGGGTACAGCGTGTGGGCGGGCGCGGCGGGCG
>CAJQZM010033640.1:6080-26393 GCA_907164665.1 Colias nastes
TTCACTAGTCGTACGAGCGTAGATATACCGTCAAGTCGCCGTCTGTACGTCCGTAGTGAGTTGACTCGCTAGTCGGATTTGAGCGTTGAGGTATTGTCTAGTCGCTGTTTTACTAACGAGTGCGTAGAAAAGTATGGTCAGTGTGGCCGAGGCAGTGTGTTTTTGAAATCCCGAGATGAACTACCGTTGTATTGTAATACGAGAAAAGGCGTACGAGGACGTACGTTTGTCAGTATGGCCGTGTTAGACGTAACTTTTGATTTAATATTTTTGTGGATGAATAGTTGTCAATATAGCTGTCACTGTCACCTGTCAGAACATGCTTAGCTGTCGAATACTATAAATTGCCGCTTTCCTTTGACTCGTGGCGCAATCGTACGGATCGTGCCTAGGGGCTCGGACGTTGTTTATACGACGTTCGACCCAACTACCTTCACTTTGCTAATAGTCGTTGACTAGCTGCGATTTGTTAATCAATTAGGTAGCTGTGTAGAATCGCAGTGCATTCTAATTACATTTCAAACTAATATTTAACCCAGTCTCGCGTGTAATTTCTATTAGTTATGTATTTACTTCCGAGTATTTGTTACAGACATTTATAAATCTAGTTTTTTGTTATAGTCCAAAATAAGTTAAAAATTTGGAATGCGATAAAATGATTTATAAAATAATACTAACAGGTAAACTCTAAACATTTTTAAATATCTTCATATTTCTAAATAGTTCAAAAATTAACCTTTAAAGCAGTTTAGTACCTATTTTATTGCAGATACGTATAAAATCACAACTAGCCGATACTTTCCTCATGAATTTAATCCAGAACCCAACAGGGACCCTATTATTCACGATCCGCAGCCAATGTTTTGGAAACAACTTGATTTTTTGCCCTTTCGAATATTTTGGTATGACGTGGGAATAATTTTAAGTGATATTTTTATTGGTTATGTGGACTTATGGAAGATGAGGGAATTTTGAAGCGAGGTGTTTTCTGAAAATAATATTGTTGTGTAATTTTTGAGATAGTATGTAATAGAATGTCGAAAAGTCAATGAAGAAATAATTTTAACCTTATTTTTTATTTTCATAACAGTGACGTTTTAGTTTAGTTATTAAATGATAGTATTTTTATGCATGTTATTCAATATTGCACTATTTTAGAACCTCACAAAATATAAACAGTATGTAAAACTAGCCAAGTCAAATTATGAGGTTCAATAGGTCATTAGTTGTTTGCTTTGTGAAAATAATTATATTATTCAAATTAAAAAAGTCATATTTTGGAATAAACGTTGTTCTCTAAGGGAAAATAAAACAATTGAGTTTTCAGTTCACCTAAGAACTTAATACATCTTTGTAAATAAATTTCTGGACTGTCTACAGAACTTGGCAAACATTTAGATCTCATTTCTTTTTTTGGCAAAAATTGAACTCGGCTCCAATTTTTACATTTATGTTTTTGGTGGGATAATATTATAACAATAAATCAAATATCTAGATAATATAGAAATAATGACTGTGACTATTATGCCATACCATGATAAGATATCTATTGTGTTACTAAAACTTGTTTTTTTCTATCGATATCATAAAAATTATACATTAAATCTGTATAAAAATTTCACTACCGCCTTTATAAACAGATAAATTACCTTTAAATACCTTATTCAAATTCAAAATCGAATGGATTTCTTCTTTTCTCCACTAATGACGTCACTCATACATTTCTAAACATCTAATAGACTAAGGGCCGATTTTTCAATCCTTTTCAATTTATCCGTTCAATAAAGTATTACACGAACATTTTAAAATGTCACCTGTAAACTATCATATACGGATAATTAGAATACATTTTTGAAATGGTAGTTGAATACGTTATTCGATGAATAAGTTTTAACCAAGGATTGAAAAATCAGCCCTAAAACGATTCGAATATTTGTGTGCCATTAGCGAATAATTCCATTGCCACTAATTCGTGTGAAGTTTAGTAGTTGTGCGCTTCGTCAAAAAGTTGTGGATGTACAAGTTTCGAGATTGTTTGTATAAGCATATAAAGGGCGTTATTGTTGCTATATAGGGTGATTCTGTTGTGAAATGTTTTCAATAACTATGTTATATTATTCTAGTGTTTGAATACTACAAGAGAATATAATGTGAATACTAAACTCAAACTCAAACATTTATTTATTTAATTAGACTTCTTATAAAAGCACTTTTGAATATTTTTAATATTTACTACCGATACTACACACGATGCTAACGCCCGAATTCTATAATGTTTGTCAATCTTCGATTAATTATTAGGTCTCTAATCAGTATGACAATAGAATACGGTCCTTTGCTTATTTATTAGCCGACTCCACACAAATCATGTTAAATTGTTAACAAAATCTATTTAGTCATTTTAAGATTAAAACATCACAACCACGATCAAATCGTACTGATTCATGTGATGCTTTACTGTAGGTATATTTTCATGTTTTGTTCTTCTATTCAATAAATGGTTAAAAAAACCTACATACACATTACATACATTTTTATCACCCGCTATTTTCACTTAATATGCTTATAAATTTATAAAGAAATTATATAGATATTTCTAAAAGAAATACTTAAGAAAAATGTAACACTGTATCAATATGAGAAAGCGTAATACAGCGATAGCTCTTACATGAGTGTCTTCGGCTGGCCGCAGATCGTACGGTTACGTTGTAAACTGTTGTATATAAAAATTATACACCCTGTATGTGAAAAAATGCAGTTAGATATATTTTTACTAATTTTTGTAGGACAGGACGATTGTGTTTATTATACTTTTTGCATGTTTGAATTTTCCAAGTGAACTTTCTGCAACAGAAAATTTAGAAAAAGATGACTTTTCTATATGGTTGAGAAATTTTTTCGATTGTTGAAATATAATCCTATTTATAGAAATAAGTAGATAAATAAAATTGAATTTTATTTAAAACATATTGTTACAGACAAGGAAGCAAATTAATATTAAGTTTTTTCACATTTTTTTTTAATTTCAGGGTTTCAGTTACAACTACATCTAAAACGTACCCTCGAATCGGATAGCTAAGAGTACAGTCTACAGACAAAGAGATGCGGAAATGGAATTTTCAAGTAGAACACTCGCGGTCCAGACTTGCGATAACGATGCGAAGTGTGACGTCACTGGAGCGAATAATTAATGTTTATTGTTTGGGACATTGTTTTGGAGTTGGGTGTACTTGGTTATTTTTGTATCAGTAATTAGATGTTTTAATATTTTTAGTATTTCGAGTTGGTTCTATGGACCAATAAATTGTTAATCGATATACTTGAGGTCAAATGTTTTGTGCAGGATTTAAGTAGGTACATCAATTTTTATTTATTTTTTTCATTTAGTATAGTTATCATAGTTTAAGGGTTAAATATGTTTTTTCAATATTTTTCACTGATAGATTTTCTTTAGGGACAAATAGGTGATCAGTCTTCTGTATCCTGCAAGACCAAGACATTTTTTTTCTTCTCCACCGGAAATCGAACCCAGAATCCCCTGGTTCTATGCTCACGCGTTAACCACTGTGCCTAGTCTATAATAATAAAGATAATACTTAATATAAACTAAACTAAATAACAGCGCTCACAATATCAACATTATACGATGTTTATGCGAATTTATGTAATCCCAAGTAGTGGAGTTAAACAAATGCATGTGCAATATGCATGACAAATATAGCGGGGTGTGTTGACGATGCTTTATGACTAAAGTTTATTTAACACTAGCTTGCGCTGCGGCTTCGACTGTGGTTTTTGTAAGTTTAATTCTTTGTAATAGTTTTATTTTGCTTAAAAACGGTATATCAACAAATCACGTTGTAACAATTACAGTAAATGTACTTTCACCATCTCTAATTTTATCTACATCAAGCTTAGTTTTCACAAAAAGTGCTTGTAGTTATCCAAGGATTAGCCTATCTCTGTTCGAAAATTCATCAAAATTAGATCAGTGGTTTAAACATCAAAGCGTAGCAGACCGACAGAGTTAGTTTATATTAATAGGGATTACTATACAATGCTAACAAATGAATATTAAGAATATTATGTTCCTTACCTAAAATTATATTTTTATTCGCTACTACACAGCGCTGTAAAAATACGAAAAACCCAAACCACATACACAATTAAATAAAATCGTTTGTTTACGACATTATAAAAATATTTAGCGGTTACCGCACGTTATTATAGATCCCAATGCGAAGCCTACGACATCTCTTACAAATGTATGCGCATTTATTACTGTAGTACGAACGGTGGCGCTAAAATGGCGCTTTTGCTGGATTTTTTTATCTATACTCATAATATTATAAAGCTGAAGAGTTTGTTCGTTTGTTTGTTTGTTTGAACGCACTCATCTCAGGAAATACTGGTCCGATTTGAAAAATTATCGGTATTAGATAGCCCATTTATCGAGGAAGGTTATAGGCTATATATCATCACCCTAAGACCAACAGGAGCGGAGCAATGCGGGTGAATCCGCGAGGCACAGCTAATTCGGAATAAATAAGGATAATAATGAAATAATAATTGTGAGCTAATAAATTCAAGCTCATGGATTTATTTAGAGGCGAAAAAATTAACTTACTGCAATATTAATAAAATTCCTGGAACTGATTTCGTATACCAATGTATTTCTTTTATCGTATATATATGAACATGAATTGCGTTTATTATAAACGAAAGAAGTTACCAATATAACTAATAACTTCTATAGGTATTCTATTAAATATAAACGCGTCCAACAGATTCATTTCAGGATCTTTTTCTTATTTTTAATTAATACTACCGGCTTTTTAATCAGCACTAACCGGTAAAAAATAATACTGTTCCATTGTAAACTGAAAATTATCTTAGATCGAATCAAAAGGAAACATAAGGAACACGACCCATGTGGCTATAGGAGAATTAACATCTGTGGAATATTAGGGATATCTTGAAAACATTGTTAACTTCGCAGCAGCATTTTACCAACCATGTAGGTCATGTCGATAGGCTTCCGATCATGAATACGAGCATAGCACAATTTACTGGTTTTTGCACGAATTCTGAACGTGTAAAAATGTGGGTATTTTCGAATTGTGCCCTTCGCGAACAGATATCATCCAATATGAGATATGACGAAAATAAATTCTAGATATTGACTTGGACAGTACACTTATTTCTGAAAAATAAGCTCTTAAAAATAAGATAGTGTTTAAGAATAATCCTACTAATATTATAAATGCAAAAGTTTGTATGTTTGTTCGTTACTCCTTCACGAGAAAACTGCTTAACCAATTTTCACGAAAGGCACACACATCTATACTTTAATATTATAAAGCTGAAGAGTTTGTTTGTTTGTTTGAACGCGCTAATCTCAGAAAGTACTGGTCCGATTTGAAAAATTCTTTCGGTGTTAGATAGCCCATTTATCGAGGAAGACTATAGGCTATATTATATCATCACGCTGACCAACAAGAGCGGAGCACTGCGGGTAAAACCGCGGGTTTTAACCACAGCTAGTTATTAATATATAAGAAGAATCATACATTCTACTATTATAATGTTTATTTCAATGTAAAAACAAACAGTTACATTATACTGTAGGTTAATTCATCGAGATTAAGCCCGTATCGGTTTTAGTTTAACTATCATATTATTATGTATTAATCATGAAACCTAGGTACATTAACTAATTGCAACTAAATATATGCAACTAAATATATGTGCATTGAATTTGTCGTGGATGGATTGATTTGCATGCCGGACAAATCTTTGTGGTTTTTGGCATGTTCAATTATGTTAAATGTATTTTTTTTATTGATAAATAAATAAAAAAAAAAAAAAAAAAAATACGTACTATCGTGTCAATATTATAAATTTTATTATGTATTACATTAACTACTAGCTTTTCGCCCGCGGCTTCGCCCGCTGTGTCTAACACCTAATAAACTATACATAGGTATAAACCTTCCTCTTCAATCACTCTATCTTTTAAAAAAACACATCAAAATCCGTTGCGTAGTTTTAAAGATTTAAGCATACAAAGGGAGATAGGGACAGAGAAAGCGACTTTGTTTTATACTATGTGGGTAGTGATATAAATTGTTTTCAAAATATGTACCAGAAATTTGATAATAAATTACAATGTCTTCAATATCTTTGAAATTACTAAACTGATTTTAATGGTTTTATTTCAATAGATAGAGGAGTTTTTGAGGAATTTTTAGTAGGTATCATTTATAAAGTTTTCTATATACAAAGCGGTCGAAAACACATACCATAAGGCTAAATGTTTTTCTCCAGTTTTATCCATTAAATAATAAATATGAAAAGGATACGGAATTTATAAATCAATGGGAATAATACCGTTTTTTTAATTTCAACTTATTTTCAATAATAAATCAGAATACCCTTTTCAAAGACATTTTTATTTCAGGACAAACAAAACGGTCTAAATTAATTGTGAACCCCGTTTCCCGATACATAATTCAACTAAAAGATGAAATTTGGCAGCAAATTTAATTTTTGTTTGCAAACACAGCTATTGTTCAAGCAATTATTAAATTTGTTTTTGCGATCTCGATAATAATAATGTCTGAAATCGTAAATGATTTTTGCTTTTATTTTTTGTTGTTCTTTGCCTTTGGGAAACGTTTGGTTTCATTTATTTCCTACTAGATTTCCGCCCGCGGCCACAGATTAAATACTAGCCTCGGCTTCGCCCGCGTTTTAAAACCCGCGTTGTTTCCGTTCCTGTGGGATTTCCGGGATAAAAAGTGGCCATGTCGTATTCTAGGCCTTCAGGTACCTACATACCAAATTTAATTGCACATAATCGGTTCAGCAGTTTTTACATGAAAGTATAACAAACATCCATACATCCTCACACACTTTATGATAGGTATTAGTAGGATATTCATTTATTTTATTTTTGAGTGCGTATTTATAGTGCTGACGTCGGAATATTAAACTGTAGACGTAACTTTTGATTTAATATTGTTGTGGATGAGTAGTTATCACTATCCGAACATGCTTAGCTGTCGAATAATAAAAATGCCGCTTTCCTTTGAATCGTGGCGCATTCGTACGAATCGTGCCTAGGTGCTCAGACGTTGTTTACACGACGTTTTGACCCAACTACCCTCACTTTGCTAATAGTCGTTGACTTGTTGTGTGTCTGTAACTGTCTACACTCTACATCAATTAAGCAGGTGTGTAGAATCGCAGTACATTCTTATTACATTCAAACTAATATTTAACCCTGCCTCCCGTGTAATTTCTTATAATACTATCATGCCTAATGCTCAAGCCTAATACCTCATGCTCGTGCTCAAGCCTCATGCTCATGCCTCTTGCTCAAGCCTCATGCTCAAGCCTCATGCTCAAGCCTCATGCTCAAGCCTCATGCTCAAACCTCATGCTCATGCCTCGTGTTCAAGCCTCATGCTCAAGCCCCAAGCTGAATTTAAACTGGACACACAATGTAATAGGTATTAGTAGGATATTCATTTATTTTATTTTTGAGTGCGTGTTTATATTTTATAGTGTTGACGTCGGATTATAATTATACTGTTAGACGTAACTTTTGATTTAATATTTTTGCGGATGAGTAGTTGTCACTATCCGAACATGCTTAGCTGTCGAATACTATAAAATTCCGGTTTCCTTTGAATCGTGGCGCATTGCTAGGTGCTCTTAGGCAGTTGTGTAGAATCGCAGTACATTCGTATTACATTCAAACTATAATTTCTTTGGTACATATTTAACCCGGCCTCCCGTGTAATTTCTTATAATGCTATCATGCCTAATGCTCAAGCCTCATACCTCATTCTCGTGCTCAAACCTCAAGCTCAAGCCTCATGCTCAAGCCTCATGCTCAAGCCTTATGCCCATGCCTCATGCTCAAGCCTCATGCTCATGCCTCAAGCTTATGCCTCAAGCTCAAGCCTCATGCTCATGTCTCATGCTCAAGCCTCATGCTCGTACTCAAGCCTCATGCTCATGTCTCATGCTCATGCCTCATGCTCAAGCCTCATGCTCATGCCTCATGCTCAAGCCTCATGCTAAAGCATCCTCATGGTCATGCCTTAAGCTGAATTTAAACTTGACTGGAGTTGTTTAAAAACTATCAGAAATAAATTCATCCCATAGCAAAAATGTCCTATACTTAACCAAATTGGAAGCTAAAAGAATTACCTAGTAATCTCTTAGAGCAATGACTGAATATAGTAACATACTAGCTTGAAATTGGAGCAAAGCCAGGTTCTACCGTAAAAAGATCCTAATAGATAATGTTGGCAGACCTTTTATGTAATTGGTGTGAACATCCAATTGAAAAGGATTAAAATTAATAACGTTTTATAAGATTAAGGGCCGATTTTTCAATGTTTGGATAAAACTTATCCGTCCAATAAAGTATTACACGATAATATTAAAATGTCACGTAAACTGTCAAATACGGGCAATTAGAATACGTTTTTAAAATGGTAGTTTTATACATTATTCGACGAATAAGTTTTAACCGAGGATTAAAAAATTAGCCCTAAGTGAGACTTGAACGGTTATGGTTTCCCGGTAGATGTAAGGTATGAATATTTCTTTGGTATTGATAATTATATGGTAAGTTTTAGATCTATTGTACCCTTGTTTTTGATGAAGTATGTATATAAGTATGTTCTTAAATAAGAAGACTGACAGTAGGAATTTTTTAAAAATTCTTAAAAAAACAGAACGCCGTTTTTATTTTGTCTTATTTTAGATAACAAACAGAATCGCCGAAATGAGAGAAGACTTGTATTGATCATTTCCTCTCACTTTCAGACTAAAAAAAGCACAAAAAATACTTTAGCTTGAACGCGTAAAATTAATTCAGTAATATAATACTTTTCCATACAAAATAATAAATTTGCAAATATTGTTATTTACAGTATTACGTGCAGGTTTTGTAAAAATAGGCCGTATCCAGACAGCCGACAATAAATATAGTAAAATTATTCCCCTATTCCTATGTAAATCCCTTATCTCGATATCTTTGAAAGGCTTTGTATGAAAATTTCAGTTAATTTGCGTCATTTCATTTAACGGCAACAGGTTTTATTGTTAGATATGTGACCGCAGAATTAGCTTCATCCCTTTTGTAATAAAACGGTTAAAGGTTTTAATGCTATTGTGTGATTATGAAATGTATCAGGAATTAAAATTGTGCAAGTTGATAAATTGTGGTTGGTAACAAAAGCATTAAATTTCCATTAAATTGTATTGATAGTTTTTGAGCTATCCCTTAAGAGTCCGTATACAAAATTGCGCTGGACGAAAGCTAGTATTTTTACGTTTGAACGCGATCATCGTGTAGTCGAGTAGCAAAGGCTGCAGCGCTCAAAGTGGAAACGTTATAGGACCTTATTATCTCGTTATCGTCTACTCCACCAATTCTAATCTAGTATCGTGAGTTTCCCGACTACTACGCGCGGGAAAAACGTACTTTAGTAATTTTGTGTCTGACGGAGCAGCGCAACACGTCCTACTCCCTAAAGCGCGGAGCGCGGTCTGCCGTATCCGTAACAGCGTTTGCGCTCCCGTATATAATCGAAAATTCTAGAGAACTTTAAATTATTCCATTACTTTCATAAATCCTAGAATATCTATTTTTTTGATTGCAAATTTTTAAGCATAAATCTATCATTTAATGTGTATTTTTTATTTATTTTTTTACTCTGTCGTATGTTTTAGAAATTCGACGCCAAATACACATAAAATTTCATCAAAGTAAGGCTATTTTAACTTAGATTTTCTTTGAATTTTTGAATAAAAGTACTTAAATTGCCTCGAACACATTTTAGGATGTCTCAGTGTCTTTACTGTCGTATATTTTATAAGAAAACTTCTTCTTTTACATTCCGTGTAAACTACAAAGACTCGAACGTCCCGCATGGAAAAAATTGAAACACGCCTCAGGTTATTGGGTATTAAACAAACTGGACAATGAATATCAATAAATTGTCTCGAACATATTTTAGATATTGAATGAATCTTTAATTTAAGATATTATAACACATTGTTACTAATTTAGTTTTGTTAAACGAGCTCCTAAAGAATTACAGAAACAAGTCAAAATCACTCTAAAATCGATATGGACTCTTAACCAATAGACTAACTTAAAAACACAGATTATCAAACGTTCATAGAATTTTTATATGTGGATAGTTTATGTTATAAAAAATTGAATATTATTTTAGTAAAGATGAGAAAATATTATTCAAAATCATAAATTGACAAAAAAATAATGTAATGAATTTAAAATGTGTGTGTGTTTTATCAAAATGTTTTTAGAAAAAAATACTAAATGTTTTTAGTTTAATTTACTCTATATTATAAGCTTAATTTACTATATTTAGAATATTCGAAAACGAATAGCACTTACATAATACAGATATTAAGCTATCAACCTTCAATTGCAGTTATAAATTTAAGAGCACTAAATCACGAGACAGTCTATTGAATATCAGCTTTATTGCCCTATAAATAAGACCCACATTCAATATAGGCGTCACCGATTTCTGATACATAATGCCGTCTATCCAAATCGGTGGCTTAGTTTTAACTAGAAGTTATCGCACGTTACCATTCATTAGTGTAGATTACGTTGAGATGCTGTTCAATAGCATCAGCGATTTTCAACTCTATGCAGAGGAAATACAGTTCAAAATCGCGTATAGAAATCGGTATAAGGATATTTAATCAAACGCTAATGAATAGCTCTCGTCATTAATAGGGTGACCAAATTTTGAAACGATAGTTTGGGACGTATAAAATCGAGGATTTTGACTATTCCACAGCCCATGGCTTCGCCTGCGTGTTCTTCTTCACAAAACAACTGTGTCCTTATAGGCCCCTACACGTAGGGTTCTTTCTTTCTCTTTCAAGCTTTGTCTTTACCACAAAAACCACACTATACAGCTGTTTCACTTTTTCTTTGTGGTTATCTGCTCAACACTGATAAAATTGTCTTCTTTACCAACATGTATTACGCTTATAATCTTTATTTAGTTTAGTAGTTTTTATTAGTTGTTATTATTACAATATATTATTATAATCGAGTTCAGTACATTCTTGCTGGTTCTTCTCCATAAACACTGCTTTCCGTATCACTGGTAAATGGTATAACTACCATGTTATGATGATTCAAAAGTGCTTCTAGAATTCTAATTGAATAAATACCTAAATGAGTTTTAGTATCGACTAAGGTAAGCGAGAGACTCTTATTCAATCATATCTTCATCAAATTCATGCTTTCCTAAAGTTATGCAATCAAAATGACCTTATAATCATAAATCATATGCACCCGAATCATTAACATTAGTCTCTGTAATACATTTTGAGACCGAACGAACGAATTGAATCGAAAGCAATGACTTATAGTGAGCTATTCAGATCATTGTGTGCGGTGGCACTACGCCAAACGCCAGAATGGTTTAGACGCTTGAAAAGTGACATTATCGATTGGTTAAGCTTTTTACAGCCTGATACTGATAGTTTTCTGTTTTTGGAACGGTGAAAATGCTTTTCGTGTGACGGTCTTTGATGGTGACTCGCTTTGAAAGAGAGTGAATGAAATGAACGATTTGAATGATAAAGATTATTATGCAGATAATAATATACAAGAAGATTATAAAGCAAGACATAAAGTGATACAAAATAGAGATAAGTGTCTAAATATTATCTTTCATATAGCATTAAAAGCAAAAATTTTGATCATGGCTCATTAATTTCTGAAATTAAATATTAATAGTAGTCAAAAATTCTAAAGAAAATGATAAAAGAAAATAACTCAACTAAAATTAATCGATAAACTGTAAATCTGTGTCCGTTATATAAATATAAAATTTATATAAATACATTTAAAACACTTATTAAAAAGCACTCATAAATGCAATTCAAGGAAAACATCAACAATAGATCCAGCGTTCCGCTTATAATAATTTGTAAACGTTCAAAGAACTTCATTAAATATCTCTCTCAATTTATTTGAAACGCAATTACGTATTTTTACTGTAAACTTGAAAACATTAAAAGCGAACCTCCCACAATGTAAAGGATCATTTAACACGGCACTAACAAACAAGACGCATTTATTTCAGAGTTAGGTATGCCGCATTGCATTAGTGTTTAAATTAAAAAGTATTTAGTCAGCGGTGGAAGCGTAGATCATAGATTGGACTGGATGGGGTAATTTTATTGGATCAACGTGTCACAGATTGAGTGCAATGCACTTACCACTTTTATCGAAAAGTACAACAAATTGAAACAATTATACGTACTCTCAAAGATGTTAAACAAAGCAAAATACAATCTGACAAAAGATGAGCATTATGGCTGTATATTTTTACAGAACTTTCTCGCTACCATTTTTTTCCTTTTTAACTAGGTAAGTAGTATCATGAAGCCAAGCGTTTGGATCCTATCGATAGTACAAAATCTAGCTGTTTAAGGAATTCCCCATCCTATTAATCGAAATTTATTCATCAGATGAATGTTTCCTAATAGGTGACATGGTTTTCATACAAACCGACAGACTTACTCCATCTAGTAAACCATGATCTGTGGCTTCAAGTTTACTGCATGAAGATAACTGTTTGTTGTGTGTGCCTGTAGACAGAGTAAGCACTTCAATTTGAAAACGAAACTATAAGTCTATTTCAACACAAGGAAAAACAAAGTCTTGTTAAGAAATAATTTTATGGTAGGATGAAGCTTACAAGTTTTATTATTTACAATAACAGCATTATATTATAACAATTACCTTTCTAAGAAGTTGGTACTGACTGCTATACAGTTTAAACTAGTTATGCAGTATATGAATAAAGTGAATATTTAATTTTGTTAACTTCCATAATTAAAATCAAAACAAATTGGTAATTCGACATTGACAAAAATACATATGCACATATTATAAGCGGTATGTGTATTTGTTTTAATCGAAGTTAGTTTTTAAATAAAGCTATATCATTGCCGTCTAAACATAGACAATATAGACTGAACTAGAGACTAAAAAAAAGGAATCATCGAACAAAATCTAAACTTCTATTCAGATAGTATTTCCAAACAACAAAGTTCGAACGTTGAAGCTCTGGTTCCTATTTATTTAACTTTCAACGGATCGTAGTATTTTCACGATTACTGCACAAACATCTTATTCACCTGACGAGGTTATTCTGATGTACGATATTGCAACAGTTAAGAACGTTACGTCATCGTTATGACTTCGTTGAACGGTATGGTAAATTTATCTGTGGGTTGATAACTAATAGTTCATGTAAGAGGTATTTAATAGCGCAATTTTATTGATGTGAAACGAGTATTGTAGATGTTCGATAGGATAAAATCGTTTTAGTTACAACTAGCTTACCGCCCGCGGCTTCACCTGCTTTGTCTAAAACCCAATAAATTATATACTAAAACCTTCCTCTTGAATTACTCTATCTATTACAAAAAACCGCATCAAAATCCGTTTCGCAATTTTAAAAATTTAAGCATACAAAGGGACATGGGACACAGAAAGCGACTTTGTTTTATACTATGTAGTGATATTCTATACGGAGATGTACCAGCTCATTTCGTAGAAAATTGTTTTTTGTTATTAAAATTTAGAACTCCACAAAAGATTAAAGATAACAATTTTCAAAACCTATATCTAATTTTTTATGTGCTGTAGCATACCTCTAAATATTATTGTAGTAGTATATTATAATCTTTTATATGCTGTAACATATGTCTAAGTGTTCTTGCAAAATGATATGATATTATTGAAGCGAATGAAGGATCAGATGTTCGTTTGTAAACTATTCATTGAAAAATATTAGAATCTGTTGTAGACGTTTTAAAATCGGTTTTCAGAATAAGGACATTTTGAGTATGAACAAGCGTTTAACCTTTCGTCCGTGAATCTATTTTGTTTACGATTCGCCTCATGTTCACTTTATTCGCATTCATCTTATGAACAATTTAAACCTCAAACAAAGTTATTTTACGATTTCTGCTTGGAATATTCAGTTTCACTGTGAAATAGAATAAATTTCATTAATACACATGAATCTCTCCTGGTTCAACGCGCCAATAAGATTATTACGAACAACAAATACTGAAAATATCTATATTTTAAATGATCATACAAAGATCATGCAAAGTTCATCAACCGAATTTACGTATATAATAAAGAGTTGTGGTCTGAGCACGTTACCCTGTGGTACTCCAAATTATGTTTTTATACAAATGCGTTTGTGTATCTACTTTACCTTGAAAAATTCCTTTTATTAAAGCAACTAGTAAATATAAATAATAATATATAATAATATATAATCGTATATGTTTCACGCTCCAATTGTGTAATCTTTTTTACATACCGTTTCCATGAATAAATCAATTATTTAACGCATCGTGCGAAACCTGAAAACAAAACAACTCAATATTCTGTACGCGGAAATGTGAAAAGTAATAAATATTAACATCTTATCATGAATTATTCCGAACATAATACTGGATCAAGCGCTGACAGACGCTGTTTTTGCAAAATGACACATTTTTATGGAATTCCGTCTGAATATTTTGGGCTTAAGGCGAAATATGAAATTATAACAAAACACGAAAAGGGTAGCCTACGAAGAAAATATTGCTTGTATTTAGGTATTTCACTAAATCAACATTATTTTCCAGAATAATAATGTACCTACCTAACATCTTAACATGAAAAACTGAACTGACAAGCATTTAATGAAAGAAACAAGGCTTTTAGTTAAAAACAAACACACCATACCAAAAACAAAATATAAATTAATGTCAATAAAAGGCCAAAACGCAAAACCTATATTAAAGGAACAGCTTTCATACTTTTATAATACACTAGGTGTGCCACGCGGTTTTACCCGCATTGCTCAACTCCTAGTGGTCTTAGCCTTCCTCGATAAATGGGCTATCTAAAACCGAAAGAATTTTTCAAATCGCACCAGTAGTTCCTGAGATTAGCGCGTTCAAACAAACAAACTCTTCAGCTTTATAATAAAAGTATAGGTTCTTAGAAATATTATAAGCTAAAAATAGTCTACATTATTCACCTTATTTGCCTATAAAATAGTATTACATGAAATTAGAAAAACAATGACATGTTAATCCAGAAGGCTTAAATAATAAATAATTCATGTAATATTATGTCAAAAGCAAGATGGATGGATCACATCAGGTGTTATGAATGATTTTACGGACAAATTGGATGTTGTTTTTGTTTTAACTTTACATATAGTTGATATCTATTCTTAATAAATATTATTATAATGCTGAAGACTTTTTCTGAAAGACTTGAAGTTTTTATTTGTTTGAACGAGCTAATCTCAGGAACTACTGGTCCGATTTGAAAAATCTCGGTGATAGATAGCCCATTTATCGAGTGATATTTCAATAGCATTCAATGCTTGAAAAAATATGAGAATTTTTAAAGAATAAAAAAAGCAAAAGACGCGGGTTTGAATCCGGTCTCGAGATCCATTTTTTATATTCTTTAAAATTTTCTCATTCAAAGCACTTGTATAATAAGTAAAATAAACGCACGTCGAACGTGTTTTCAACATACCATTTAAAAATATTGATCCTCAGCAGAGTTATAAACAGAACCCCACATAAATTAAACCCTTTAATTGAGACCATACCTCTGATCCCTCATTATTTATTCTTATAATGACTTAACCCGGGAAAATTCTTCTCTTAATTATATCATTAGCGAGGTGACAACTTGCTGGGAGTTTTTCAGTGATTTAATTTTGTTTCCTCTTGTTATCCTTTAGGATTCGCTTTGTATATGCAAATTCTGGGAGTTTTTGTTTGTCATATTTAATTTATTTTAACGCCTGCGTGATGAAAGTCGAAGTGTTGCTTTGTGTAATGATTAAAAAATGTCTTGGTCTGGCAGGACACAGAAGGTTGATCAACTACTTGTCCCTAAAGAAAATCGATCAGTGAAACAGATGAATGAATGCATAATGCATCTGCCCCTTACTCCACTAGGGGACACGGGACTTCATACTTCTTTATTGTACGCTTTTGCACGACTTTCATTGGCCACTGCGGTCAAAAGTTGGCTAGACCGTTCTGATACCATAATTCAAACCGCATTTCACATACAAAAACGAATGCAATAATATACCATAAATAATAATCGACCAATAACATGAATATCAAACCTATTAAGCATAATGTAGTCACAAAATTAGGTAAATAGGCGGCTTAATGAGTGTGGTGAAATATAATTATTGAGAGCTGTTCCCCAATAGCACTTATTTGCATATATATCGTATTTTAACCTATATTGGTTTCAATTGTATGGCCGTTCGTAATTAATGAGTTTTTGTCCCGTTTAAGGGAGTTTCCAGCGACTTAATTGTATGATTACGTGTTCATACAATTGACGTTTTTGTATGGGCTGAAATCAGAGGTAAAGTTGTTAATTGTTGTATGCAAAGGTTTAATTTTCCTAGCTAAAAGGATAAATTGAGTTTGAATATATTTTTAAGCTTTTTGTAAGTATATGATGTGATAAAAAATATTGTTCCTAGCCATATACGAGCAAATAAAGATTTGTTATGTTAACAAGAAGCAGAATTGTATGAAACAAAATGTCTTACCTAAACATGTGTTTTTTTCTTGTTTATTACGATTTGATTACTTAATGAACTACTTGACCTATTATAATACTTTTACCATTAGAAAGCTAAATTTTGTTCTTTTATTATCTGTTTTTCTATAGATAATAATAATATAGACATGAAGAGCTTATTTGTTTATATAACCACGCTTATCTCAGTAACTACATCTGTAAGCTTCTGGCCCAATTTCAAAAATTCCTTCACCGTATATTATAGATGATTTTTGTTATACACAAGAAAAAGTAAAACATTTTGCTATAAACATTACTTTTACAGATTCAACATAAATTATCATCATTATTGTAAAGATCGTTCCTCAAATAAACAGAATAAAAAAACATCTCAAGATTAAGGCGATACCAAACGTATTTGAATAATGATCGTTATGATCACGCCTTTAACTTTAATTGCTGTTAATCTGAAGCAATTTGTCGTTGTTCATGAGCTAATGATTCGTTTAATGAAACCGAAATGATTAATATCATATACATTTATTACGCTTTATAACTTTATAGTGTAAGAGCTGATGAATAATTTAAACTAAAATAAGTTTTATATAATAATTATTACCTATAATGAAAATATTGTATGTTGAAGCAATTCATAGCCCGATGCGTCTATTAAAATAGAAATAAAATCACAGTGTGCAATTTATATGCAACTACTAATGTATAACGCTTTATAGATATTCGGATTTTGAATATTCTTTCTTTTTTTTCATTGCCGAACTAAAACCGTTTTAATTCACAGATTAAAAAAATACAACGAATTATTACTAAATACTTCGCTTTAAAGTGTGATAAAAGTGACCTATCTATTTTGACAAATTCAATCTTTGATTGGTTAAACCATAAAAGAGAGATTTTACAATAATATTATTAGGATAAGTAGGGTTTATAAGATTAACTCAAGTCGTGATCTTAAGGGGCCTTGGACCGAAATTCATGTTTCTAAATCATGTTATTTTCAGAGAAATCATCATATTTAAAATCCTAAAAAAATATATAGTACAGATAAACGTTTGATCTAGTGGAATTTTTGGATAGAAACACAATATTAAACATTTAACTCGATAAAAAAAAATCAGAAGTAGCATCGATTTTGAAAGCATTTTCAGTTTTATGCGAATTAGGGAAACGCTATTTTTATGAAAATTTTACATTTCATTTACTAATCAGGTTTTACAGTAAAATTTTTGGATAGATTTATAATTTAGCCCTTATTTTTTTTTATATAAAATATAATACGTAATATGCGACTCGCGCGCACCACGCCAGTGCCGCCAAAGTCCAACCGGACGTCTTCGAGGGAGGACCTGTGCTAGTTTTGCTCCCGACCACGTTGTAGTCGCCGCTCGTATAATTAGAACCGAGCGGCAAGTACAACGGCGAGCACGCCACAATATAAATAAATCAGTAGTTTGATTTTATTACCTATCCTAGGATTGTTGGTGTAAATAAATTAACTTCCACCTTCTTATTCTATACTATTAAACGAGCAATATTTGCATATTTATATATTTGTTTGTAAATACAGTGTGGAAATTTTCGATGGGCCCTGGGTGAAAGTACTAGAAATACTGGAGATAGCAAATTTTGCTGAAAGGAAACATTCCTTTATTTTTATAAAGAAATAGAACTGCATTCAAAGATTTTCAAAAATTCATTTTCTTCGACCGGGAATCGAAAGAACTAAAAATGTAAAAAAATATAATTTTCTATTTTATTCTTCAAATCAACACAAGTTTCATATTATTACAATAATTATTTGTAATTTAAAATTATGTTTTAAAAATTACCTTACCTGAGATCCTCTTTTTTATGGGTTGTTGAATAGGAATAGCGGCAAAGTTTTGAAGTACTAGTAGGAAGACTATTATGATGTTGGTTGATCTGTATGAGTATGACAAATATTATTTTTATGAAACAACAATCCAAGATGGCGCCGACGAAAATTTGACTTTTTTTCGTGATGGGTGTCATTTTCATGGTTTTTGGGGTAGCTAAACTCAAACTCAAACTCAAACTCAAACATTTATTTATTCAATTAGACTACTTTTAGTAGCACTTTCGAATCGTCATTACATTTAAAGTATTTTTAACATTTACCACCGATTCGGAAAGCAGTATCTATGGAGAAGAACCGGCAAGAAACTCCATAGTTGCTCTTTTAAAATCATTTCAATATTACATAATCTGTAACTTAAATCTAACTACATAATATTAAATCATAATATGCCAAAGAACTGTCCTGTGGTTCTTACGCGACAACCCTCCATGGATTTTCATCTTCCATATATTCCTTAATGCTATAATAGGCTCTCTGAACTAATATATTTTTTACATATGTTTTAAATTTAGCACTACCAAACTCTTTAATATTATGAGGAATTCTATTGTAAAAGCGTATACCTTGACCCATAAATGAATTTTTAACTTTAGCTAATCGGAAAAATGGCATTTCAATTCTATTTCTGTTCCTTGTGCCATAACAGTGTCTATCTCCTACTCTTGTGTGTAAGTCGGCGTTTTTGTGTACATGCAAAATATTATTAAATATATACTGTGATGGTACAGTAAGGATACCAGTATTCTTAAAGAGATCTCTTAGTGAGTCCCGAGCACGTAAATTATATATAGAGCGAATGGCTCTTTTCTGTAAGATAAATATAGTTTCTATATCTGCTGCCCTGCCCCATAGTAGAATTCCATAGGACATAATACTATGAAAGTAGCTGAAATAAACCAATCTAGCTGTATCTTCATCGGTGAGATGCCTTACCTTTCGGACTGCATATGCTGCTGAACTGAGCTTACCTGCAGCGGTGTTGACATGGGCTCCCCACTGTAGTTTCTCGTCCAATGTTAACCCAAGAAATACAGTCGATTCTGCAGGTTGTAATACCTCCCCGTTCAAGGTAATATTTCTGCTCAACTTTTTAACGTTAGGTAGTAAAAATTCAACACAAGTTGTTTTTTTTGGCATTTAATAATAAATTATTAGCAGTAAACCAGTCGGATATGTGTAAAAGAGTACTGTTCACTTCGTCAACATTTGGGTCATGCCTATCCACATTGAATATTAATGAGGTATCATCTGCAAACAGAACTATTTCACACCTATCCTGTAAATAATAAGGTAGATCATTGATATATACCAAGAACAAGAAGGGTCCTAAAATAGATCCTTGTGGAACACCAATGTTAATTGACGCACCACTAGAACGTTCTCCATTAACAACTACAGTTTGTATCCTATCATGCAGGTATGAGGCTATAAGGTTCTGAGCTTGTCCTTTAATCCCATAGTGATTAAGTTTACGCAATAAAGTACAATGTTCAACGCAGTCAAATGCCTTGGAGAGGTCACAAAATATCCCCAAAGCATTTTTTGAGTTTTCCCATGCCTTATATATATGTGTTAGTAGTGCAACTCCAGCATCTGTGGTTGAGCGCCCCTTTGTGAAACCAAACTGTTTGGTGTGCAGCAAATTATTAGAAGCAAAGTGACTAGTCAATTGGTTTAATATTAACTTTTCGAAAACTTTACTTAATGAATATGAGGTCAAAACTATAATCCAAGATGGCGCCGACGAAAATTT
>CAJQZM010033641.1:0-14531 GCA_907164665.1 Colias nastes
TTTTTTATATCTATCTCCTGTTAGGTATTATTATTTTCTACTGGTCTAAAATAAAGTAACACACTTTATAACATATTTTACATGTATGCCCAATAGGGATTTTAAAATATGTTAATTCACGGTGACCCTTAGCAGTGGGCAATCCCTTTATTTTTCTCTACAACCAGTTAAAATTGTAGAATAAAATGAAAAAAAAAATCCGAATTTTGTAGTGAAGTATTTATTTCAACAAAAACAAAGATTCTAAATACGAGAAAATCTTAAATGTGAAACTACAAACACTTTTTTGTCTACATCGTAAATAATAAACAATAGATTTATTTTAAGTTGTGTTTGGACAGATCACTCATCACTCAGCACTACCCGGAATGAAAAATCACTAGTTTTGGGTTGTGAAAGTGTTATTTTTTATTAATTTAAAAATATAACACTTTTACAACCCAAATCTAGTGTCTGTATTTATTAATTGGTGAAAGTGGAAAATAACGTTGATATATGTACTTAACTTTACCTAATAGTGGAAATAGTGACAAATAGGTAAGTTGTCTTAAGGAATGCGAATCGATCTTCTTAAATATACAAGTTTTTCTATAATCGCAATAACGATAGACAGTGTCCATCCCAAAAATAATACGTAAAAGCATCCATGGAAATGTTCGATTGTTATTGACTTAAATTCGTTTTCTTCAATTCGAATGCCTTTAGACACATAGTCTTCTAGTAATTTATCAGGTAACCCAGCTTCAAACAGATTCGTTAATAATGTATTTATAGACTGTACTAACCACGAGTATTTTTTAAAAAATAACACAACTGGACTATTGAGTATTTTTTGTGGGAGAACATAAAGATTTGCTTGACTTTTAGCAAGAAAAATGTTAGTTGTTTCTATGTTCATCGCCATTACAAATTTCATACCATTTGATAAATTTTTCATGATGGGAAATATTTCGTTGCTATCCACCAGTATCCAATTATTATAAATATCAGGTTGATCTATAAAGTAATCCTTCAGGGCGAGACTTCCCCCGTAGGGATATCCTTCTTCAATAGCATCTTCAATACTCAAAACATTATCGGTCCTCACATCAGTTTGCAAGGAATTGATGAGATAAACTTGGTAAAATGTTCGCAGTAAAAGGGTGAACCAAATCCAAAATAGTATAATATATTTGTGAAACCAATTCGTCGGTAATCTGTGCATTGGAAGGCTCAGACACATTTGCCAAGAATACAATAATATATCATTAGAGGTATGTGACAAACACAATCTCTTTTTAATAGATTTGCATATATCAATTTTAAGAAAGAGACCTAGTAACATAATTAATAAAAGAATAACAATAAGAGCATACCTTAGTTTTACGCTATACGGTCGTAGAAGTTTCAGAGATGACCATTCCACATCGGAGGGGTGAGTTATCCAAACAACTGACATAGTGTTATAGTTTGTTGACATTTGAAAAAAATTATATCTATGCAATGTTATACTTGCGGATGTCATAGAGAAATTAGCACAATCATAGTAAACATCTCCAAGAGATCCAGACCATGTTCCATTGCTTTCGAGGCTTCCCCATCCATCCGTATCACGAGGAATCACCAGGACAAGCGTTGCATTCAATGCTTCAATAATAATATTTAATAAATCACCATCAGCACCGCTTGGAACAGTATCGCCAAGAATCATGTAGGGCACCTGGTGGAAAGTTGACACCTTTAGGGGACAGCGATGTAAGTTTTTAAACTTCAGAGGAAACATATTATTTTCACAATCATCGATGCTATTTTCAAAAATACAGTCATCCCAATGCTCAAGTTTTACAGGAGGACCGGGGCCACAGCTTTCGTCTTGAAAAAATGTGTAACCAGTTGCTCTATGTTGATTATCGTATTTAATTAAAATTACATTTCCTATTCTATATTGCCAAAATAACTCAACAGCTTCAGTCTCGTCACATCCAGGTACAGCATTGCAGACAATCAAATATTTTCCGGCGTTATTATACATTTTACTTTCGAACCATACCAGACTTCGATGTATATCAGCATTGTCTCTAACGAACAGGACGAATTGGGTCGTGCTTTCTATGAACCAAGTAGTATAAATATGCTGTCCGATTATAATATTTTTATTATATGATTCTACAAAGACATTTGCTCCACAGAAAAAGGTAGAATTTAAGAAAACAAATGTAGCGTATTGCCATCTAAAATTATAAATCGCAATTTTTGCTGCACTTTCAGCTAGAGCATCGAAAGTGGAACAATTTTCGTTTTCAAAAGAATACATCTTCACGTAGGAATCCAATCACAGTTACCTAGGTGTTGTTTCTTTAACACAACCAATAATTTTCATACCTTCTCATTTTATATAGGAATACCGTGGGTAATGATTAAAGATATAAATGATTATATTACAGATATAAAATAAATGGCATAGCAATAGATTCTTTAATAGAAAAGTAAAAGTATATAAAGATTTATTACCTTAGAATGAATTAGATTTATGGACCGCTAATGGGTAAAAGATAGTAAAATTGATAGATATATTACTTACGGAGCACAATAAAATCACTTAGTGCTCACATTAAATAATGTTAAAATATACCCAAATACATGTACCTAGGTACCTACCAATAAAGTAGGTAGGTAAATTATTATCATTTATCCTACTATTGAAATGCCAATATTATGTACCATTTTTGGAGCGTAAATATTCATATTACAGATAACTGGGGTAAGATAATCAATATCTTATGAAATAGGTCAAAGAAGACGCTTTAATACTAGATTTCAACATTTGAAGAGGTGGAAAGCTTAATTAATATTGTTGTGGTATCTGTTCCTCTGGTATTTTAAAGAGTTATAAGTAGTAGGTATACCAACAGTAAACCATGGCCCAGTAGCTAGTAAGTAGGACCTAATATGTCGATGGATTGCTTCTGCCTTCTACCAAATCTGTGCTTCTACGCAATTTGCGACAGTCCACTGATATAAAATATATTATTTCACTAGTTAAATAGTTATACTTGGATATAAAATATGTGTAACTACTAGGTACTTATAGTTTAATCAGCATTGTTATTGAAGCCAACATTAGTTTTTTTAACTACATTTATAGATAAAAGGAAGTTTATAGGGTGGCCAAACAAACATAAAAATGTATTTAGCTACAAATATAATGTCACATATATTTGCATACCTACCTTATCTACAAAAAACTCTTATAATATCAAAGTATGATCGTTTTCAGGAATCTATTCTTAACTACCTACTAATCATAAACGGTTCAGCGGTTTACTAGACTTAAAATTATAAATTTAATTATAAAAAACTAAAAGGAAATACATATCTCTAAAGTATTGATTGATTTTATGCAAGTTTAATGAATGTGAAATACGTGCGTATCCAGGTATACCTAAAAAAAGTATTTTTAGCCTTCCATCTCTTAAGTTTTTGGGAATAGGAATATAATAATTTAACAACTTCTGTTTTCTATCATTTCTATTTTATGAAATGAAATGAATGAAATGAAATGAAATCATTTCTATTTTAGGTATTTTATTTTTTTAAATATAATTCAATATCACCTTCACTGGGAAACGAATTTTGACTTTGTTTCTTAATTAAAACAAGGTATAACAAAAAAATTCCAGTGTAATGAATCAGGTATTCATTTCGTCATACTAAGAATCACTTACATGCGCACGTTGCCGGCCGTAGCATAGAGGGTAGAGTCGAAAGCTCCGAATTGCCGAAATTTCTAGAGACTTAATATTTTGATCGAGGCAATCATATAATTTTATCAATTACAAATAAGGTTAATTGTAATTAATAAAATGATGTATTTTAAAAAACTTATATGGCGTAGAATTCTAAAACAATTAGGTACCTTCAAACATTTTCCTGATGTAGGTACTTAAAAATAAGAACGTAACTAAAACCTTTCTAAATATTTTATTCAATAACTAGCTTACCGCCCGCGGCTTCGCCCGCTTTGTCTAAACCCTAATAAATTATATACTAAAACCTTCTTCTTGAATCACCCGCATTAAAATCCGTTGCGTAGTTTTAAAGATTTAAGCATACAAAGGGACATAGGGACATAGGGACAGCGAAAGCGACTTTGTTTTATACTATGTAGTGATAACGATTGTAAAAAAAAATATTTTAGTAACCCGAAATAATTATTAAATTTCATGATAAAGGTTATGGATTTGCATTAACAGACTTTGGAATAACTTTTTTTCTTGAATAAATATACTTTTCTATTACCAATGCTACGGAGGCCATAATCCAACCACACAATAGAATTAAGTAGCAGCCCTTAAATGCGTCGATATTAATAACTTTTGCAGCATCACTGTCATCAATTATTTTTATAAAAGTGTTATCCTTATAAATTTTATCACACAATCCGGATTCAATTAAACGTGTTAGTATGGTGTCGATCGACTGTGCCAACCAGGAATATTTCTTAAAAAATATAACAGCTGGGCCGTTGACAATTTTATGCGGCAATATATGCAACTTTCTGTTTGGTTTCCTTAAAAACATTCTGGCTGTTTCATAATCCATGGCTAAAACAAATTTCAATCCATTTGATAATTTCAATAGAGTGGATTGAATATTGCTACTTTCTACATTTTCCCAATTATCATAAATGAGAGGATATTCAATGAAAAGATCTTTAAGAGCTAGACCCCCTCCGAAGTGATATCCGGCATCGATGGCATCTTCTATTGTTTCTAAATCCTGGAGGCGAAAGTCTGTTTGCAAACAGTTAATGAGATAAACTTGGTAAAGTGTCCTTATTAAATAACAATACAACATCCAAAGTAAAGTACAGCCTGATAAAACCCACTTTGTGGGCAATCTAGTCGCCGGTAATCCCATACATATTTCCCAAGAATGGAAAAGTATATTGTCAGGAATATCGGGCATATTCAATTTTACCTTCAGGATTTTAAAGATCATAGCTATTATACATACAAGGAGTAAGAGGACAAGTAAACCTCTCCTTGCTTGAGCATTATACGGTCTCACTAGCTTCAACGACGCCGGTTCCAAGGTTGACGGATGAGTCACCCAGGCAAGGGTAACACTATTGTAGCTAGTAGATATTTGAAAATGCATAAATCTCCGAAGAGTTAAACTGGCAGAAGTCATAGAAAAGTTGGCCCAATCATTGTAAATATCCGCCAGGGAGCCACTCCATGTCCCGTTTTCTTCTAATTTCCCCCAACCAGTACCTATCCGTGGTGTCATAACAATGAGCTTTGCGTTTAGAGCTTTGAAGATAACACGGAGCAAATCGCCGTCTGCGCCGCCTGGTATCCCATTTTTAATAGTCATGTACGGTTCTTGTTCAAATGTTGAAACTATCAATGGACATTTATGTAAATTTGTAAATTTAAGTGGAAATATATCTGAACAGCTCTCCTCATTTCTGTTTTGAAAACAGGCATCCCATCTATTCAGTATTATTGGAGGACTGTTAAGACAACTAACGTCTTGAAAATAAGTAAAGCCGTATGCTTGCTGGGACTTATCTTTCATGAAAATTATATTCACTATTTGATATTGCCAAAATAAACTTACAGCTCGATTTTCATCGCAATTGTACTCTTCGGCCGAGTTACATATGACCAAATATTTACCAGTATTATTAAATCGTTGATTTTTCAACCATTCCAGCATAATAATAAGGGCGTCAATGTTATCCAGGAATAGCACAAATTGTTTCGTATTTTCGATGAACCAAGGATTGAAAGTACTTTGGCCGATGATTACCGATTTGTTGTATGATCCAATAAAAGCATTAACTCCACAGATTAGAGTCGTATTAAACAGAATGAGAGATTGGTATTGCCATCTGAAATTGTGGATCGCTATGTGTGCTGCAGTTTCAGCTAGAGCCTCGAACGAAGAGAAATTTTCTGGTATTATAGTGGTGGACAATGTCATGTTTTATTTTATATCAACAATAGAACGATGTTCATGACGCACGCTTATTTTCCATATGGCGTCTGTTATCGCGTTATGAAATCAGTGTAATAGTGCAAATGGAATGACTGATATTATCACTGTAGTTAGTAATAAAATATAATGAATTATTTTCACGTTAACGTTTTTTATTTAATATTTTAGTGATTGTTGAAACAGTGATTTATAGTCAACAGGACCACTTTAAAATATTGGTAATTACATATAGTGAAGCCCTTACAAAGTACTGGATTAAGTTGTCGTTTCAAAGTTTTTAATTTCGATTGCAAGGGGCACTGACTTTGAACTGTTGATAAGTTTAAGTAGAATTGTTTATTGTAAGGTTGAGATTTACATTATTTTAAACATTATTAATAGTTGTTATTGGCCTAATTTAATAGAGTAGATAGGAGACATCTCTGATCGTGCTAATGTGTCTGTGATAGAATATTATGTGTTGATTCTGTAGGTTCTTTCACACATCTATCTAGATCTACCTAGATCTACCTAAGATTTCGATTGAGGGGGTTCAAATAGCATACAGTTCTACTGTAAAGAACCTTGGTATTACTCTCGACCAAACCCTGTCCTGGACAGAGCAAATTAATCTTGTTAGTCGTAAGATTTTTGGTGTTGCTGCAATGCTAAGACGTTTGCGCAATTTTTTGCCCATATCCACGAAAATTTTGCTTGCACAATCTTTGCTTCTTCCTATCCTCGACTATGCTGATGCAAGCTACTTAGACCTTACTGAGGAGCAGTTAAACAAATTAGAACGCCTTCAAAATTTTGCGATAAGATTTATCTTTGGTCTTCGCAAGTTCGACCATATCTCAGACTTCCGCTCACAACTCAGATGGCTTCCTATCCGCCTTCGCCGGAATACGCATCTCCTGTCCCTCCTATACTCAATCCTTTTCGATCCCAGAACTCCTTCCTACTTAAAAAAGAGATTTATATTCATGGGCTCGTCTCATGAACGTAATTTGCGCTCCTCTAACAATCTTACGCTTTGTATGCCTGCCACTGACCTCTATAACTATACGCTGGACTGGCTATCCCATACAAAATGACAGCTATTTGCTGTGCCGATTCAAAGCGCCACCGGTGAAAGTTCTGAGAACTAATAAGATTACAAATTTCGTCGCTTCGTTTTGTTTACACAGGTTTAACTTCTGGATAATCTGAGTCTGAATCAAAAATAGTGTCGGTAATATTTCTATCATTGTAGTCGATATTAGAAAAGTTTTTATCGATAACAAACCATTTGTTTTACATCACAAGTATTAGTTCCATTCCCCCTCACTGGCCTCACTGCTGCCGTCAGCGCCAAAATGGCGATTTTCAAATAGGCACAAAAAAATGACAGCAATAGCCTGTCCAGCGTATAGTTATAGAGGTCAGTGATGCCTGCTCACTTCTCCAAATTTTATGATTCATCTTTTACCGTGCAAGCCGTAAGATTGTGGAACTCCCTACCAACCGCAATAAAGCAAGCGCAAACTTTGAATAGTTTTAAAGCTGCAATTAAAAAATATTATATGTCCTCATAGTCATTCTGTATCTGTTCTGTTTTACCTATTTCTCTACTTGAATTTTTTTTATATCCTCTTCTGCACGTTTTTCTTTCTTTCTTATGTTATATGTAATTTTATACCTTACTTATATCTATTATATTTATTTGTATTCACTCCTTGTATATATGCACTATCTACCTTTTTCAATCTTTTCATTTTCCTATATCCCAAGGTTGCCTGGAAGAAATCGCTTCAAAGCGATAAGGCCGCCAATTTGTACGGTGAAGATTCATTTTGTTTGTTGTTGTATTTTTTATATCTGTGCATTGTACAATAAAGTGTTTTTTATTTATTTATTTATTTATTTATCTAATGGAATAAATCTGGATGAAAATACTCTAAGGAAAATACAATATTATTAATTGTATAAACTATAATACATTGTACACACGGCCCAAGCCGGTAAAGGTGATTAAATAAAACAAACAACATAGCTGAAAAAAATTATATTTTATGAGAAATTATAATTTACAATATTACATACAGGCATCCATCTTCAGTCGAAACTTAAGCTAAAATTCTTACAATCTCACGCAAAAGGTAAAGCAACGTTAGACTATAGTATAGTTTAGCAACATGTGTAGTCTTCGCCCACTTGCAAATAAGAAACACACCGGTAAGTTCAGTCGAGAGAAAGGAACCGGGCTCAGAGCCGTCGCGTGCGTGCCAACGCTCCGCTACAGTAAAATATCAAAATCCATAACATTCATAAATTAACTTGTATAAATAAATAAAAATATAAATATCCATCTGTCGTTTGTGCGCGAAACGTAACTAATCGAGGCTTAAAATATATTTTGTGCATTGTTTATCCCTTGACATATACTATACGACCAAATTAAGAGTGTGATATACTTTTTTTTTTGTTTTTAAGATATTGTATTGGTCCTCTGTGTTGGAGTTTAAAAATACGTTTATAATTAAATAATCAGTCCATTATAGCTAGCGTTACTGTCGTATAATTTATGCTTCACACGTTTCAAGTAATGCCCGCGCGGTTTGTTCTCGATGTGATATAACGTGACCGACGTCCATTATGGAGACTGTTAATTTACAATCGAAACTGAACTTCATATAAAATGTCACTATATCTTTGGTTTACGCGTACAGTCTCGTGAAATCGACGCCCGGAGCGGTATCGTGTACCCGGTTACACGAGAGCGGCACAAAAATTATATTATTTATCAATACAGCATAACTTCTAAATAAAATATATGTAAAGAATATAATAACAAAAATATCTAAGCATGCATTTGCTTACGTCAATAAGAAACCATTGGCACGCAAGCGATAGAATAGGAAACGACCCTTCGCCGAACCGAAATCAATAAATATTGTTGTAAAATTGCACAAACGAAATTGTATAACTGTGTCGAGGGTTACACAGGGATTGCATCAAGTGGGTAACACGAGTAGAAAGAATCCAATATTGTGCGCTAAGTTCCAAATTCACACGATTTTTGAGCATAAAGACAGCTGTAGGTACTCTTGGAAGCAAACAGTTTTGCTATTGACAGTGTCAGCTATTCGTTATTTCCTAATCAATAAAACGAGTCAAGAATATTACAGAGATAGGCACAACAACAAATAAGTTAACACAAATAAGTTACATGTTCATAATATAGAAACTCTGTTTCTTACTATACATAAAATAACTAATCATAAACACGAAGCAACACACTAAATTAAGCATAATGTAATACTTAAAAAAAAAATCTCAAAAATATGATAGAAAACAATAATAAAGTGTATATTTCTCACGGTTGCGTTTCCCGCAAGGTGGCCAATGGGTGCCAATAGCAAAACTTGGCATTGAACTGTCAGCTCAATTCACTCAGCACATTTAGACCCAAATGTACAATATATTACATTCTGTGTTAAGCTTTCGTGCAAAAATCTTCAGTTTCAGTTAAAAACGTTTCACATTTCGCCATGATGTATTACTTGGATTTCTAGTAAAAAAAGTTTATATCAAATGCATTTAAAAATGTCCTTACACAACTAACGTACAGAGTAACGTCCTATCCACTCGCCGCATGGACTCACCTCACACAGACTCGTTAGGGACAAACTCAAAACAACACCGCGTACACGAAGCCTACCGTCAACGGAACACTGTGACGAGTCAATTCTTGTAGAAAACACCATCGTTACATATAAACAGGTTTATAAATAAACACGTGACATATCATGTCAACCGACAAAACGCAATGTACAAAAGTAACGCCGTAGACAGATGTTGGTTGCAAACGAACGGTACATAGTGCGAGTTGCGACAAACTTAACCCTACCGACACGGCTCACAGCTTAAATAAATACAATACAGGCCAGTCACCGACTGGCTCACGATACACACGCCGTGACTTCATTGGACTAGTTTCTCAAATCCATTCGTCTGGACATAAATGTATACTAATGTAGAAAGATATTATGGCAACAAACTTTACAAAAATCTAAAACAATGACTAAAAGCAGCTCGCGGCGAGGCCACGACTCGTCGCGAGCTTTAAAAAATGCACAATTTAATATTCACCGATACAGACACATACATAAATTGTGAATTACCTCAATATAAAAAAAACATGTCAAAAAAGGTCCTAAACCGACCCGTACGGATCGAGAACGAATGTTGTCCGAGGACACCGTCCGACTTGGTGCCTATTAATTTAGGTTAAATGACTTACAATCTAACCTTACATTCTCATAAATCTGTTTAAGATGAATTACGTTCGTCTATTCGATCTTAGTTCGTGAATTTATACATTGTCGTGAAATGATGTTTAAATTACGTGTTATACACAATCACAGATTTGTGTCAGGGACCACGTGGTTACTTAGACGAGGTTGTACTCCTTGAGGTTAGACTGCAGGATTGTGTCCTTCACCGCCGCGAACACGAAACGGATGTTTTCGGTGTCTGCAAGTTGGACAAAATTAATCATTTGCACATATTCTTAAAAGAAAATAGCTCTTATTCTGTTTTCACTCGACGAAATGTACAAGATGTCGCTCTAAAGCCAGATTATCTTTACTGTGTCGTACTTACTCAGTCAGTGAAAACAGAAAAAGAACCATTAATATACAATCAGTGATAAACAAGTTGAAAGCCCTATAAAATAATACCAATTATAGATTAGAGTATACACTCAATTAGATAAGATGACAATAAATCGCGAGTACATTTCGAATAAATGTAATAACGTAAAATGTGTTAGGTCTTGCGCTATATTCCCTATACTCATGGTTCTAAAAATTCAAAGAGTTTACCATACGAGAACATAGAATAATGCAAAAAATATATTTTTGAAATAAAAAGCTTCACAAATATAAATTAAAGTTAAAAAAAAAGAAACGAAAATGTAACATGAATATGAGACAAAGTGATAATTTACAAGCAGTTCATTCACCGCATCCAACTTGTATACATATTTTTCATTAGTAGCACATGATAAATCATAATTCTGTTCAATTCAATTAAGACTCTAAATAAAATATATGTATAGAATATATATTCATTTAACAAATAATAATCAAAGAGTTCAATGGCATGCTTACAGAATTGACTTTGATGTTATTGTGAACAAAATGGGCTACAAGTAAAATGATACAATACCTTCTATTATAAAAAAATACCCAATGACAAAACTATACATGAATGGCAAATAAATACAATAAACATTTGCTTACCTTATCTACACTTGAATGATAACGTCAATAAAAATGAAAATAACAATAACAAATAAGCAATAAATATTTATTATTAAATAACTTATCACTAGAGGCAAAGAAATCACGCTAAATTGAATTCTTTTAAAGCGGATTGCATGATCGTGTCCTTTACGGCACAAAACACTAATTTAATGTTTTCAGTGTCTTTATAAATATCCAAGGCAGCATGCAAAAAGTAAAAAATAAATAGAAGAAAATTATACTTTTAAAACTCAAATATTCAACTTAAACTCAAAAGCATGTCTTTAAGAGATTGAATAAAGCAATAGAATATTAAAAACTTTAAAATCGGGGGGCAATAGAGAAATAATATTAAAAGTTAAACTTAATAAAAAATGGAACATCCTTTTTGCAAATAAAAAAATATCAATAGATCAAACAAAGGCAGCCTTCACACACATACGTTCACTTAAATAATAAACATACATAAATATAAAATAACAACATTTACGCACTACATCTACAGCTATATAACTAGCGCAAAACCCAACTAGCATTTAATACGTTATATTTAAATGTATCTCTTACCAGGTCGTCCAAGTATTCTATAAATCTTTAAAATGTAAAAAAAATAACTCGACGATTAAATATAATAAAATAATATTCAAACGAATTTGTTTCGTAACTAAATAATTGACAGGTGTGATGTGGATATAGAAATATAGAAAATTATGAATGATCGGAACCACAGAACAGTAAAAGTAGATAGAAGTGTGATGTGGGCGTGGCCCACGTGTCACTTGTAAGGTAAGATCACCTAACTTGCTCTCAGTTGTGCGCAGAAAAATATTCGGGTCGGTTGTCAGCTGTCAAACCTTTTTTTCATATTTATTCATTAATTAGGACGTGTTGTTCGGTATTAGAGTGCAAAAATGATAGCAGACGAAATAATATCAGCAATGGAGGCATTTCATACCATCGGTAAGTCTTATTTTTATTTATTTTACATATAATATTTTATGTTATAACTTCGCTTGTAATTTGTCAAAATTGTATACAAATATCTAGACAAAATGAACCTTAATCCGTAAGAAATTAGTACTATTATAGATTGAACAGCAAACAAGACTTTCTGGAATATTATTGCAATAAACAAACGAATGTCGCTTTAGTGATGCTTGTGGCGCATATCGACAGTATCGATACTTTAGAAAAGACAAACATTATAAATATTAAATTTTATTTTATTTTTCCTTAGCTTTCATTTGTCCAATTTATTTATAGATTTCCCAAAGAGGCTAATTTAAAAGAGAAATGGATAAATGCAACGTGAAGAGTTAACTGGATGCCGAACAGCACTAAGCGGTCTAACAAAGGCCACCGATACAGCAAACCTACGGCAGTTCCAAGATTTAAAATAATGCATATTTTCTGTTTGTATTTTGTAAATATAGATTAATACTATTCTATTCCGTTTTTTATTTAATAATAATAATATAAAAAGACGTACTTAGTAGTAATAAACATACTCCAAAATGTGACACATTATACTATACTCATATAATAGAAAGAAAAAAAAATACACAAAAAATATTTATTTGTGAATTATCGATAACAAGGCTGACATCCCTCAGGGCATAGCATCAGATAAATATCAAGTTAATGTCATTAATGTTGAGTGACACAAATTTCAACCTTATCTCTATGTGTTGAGGTTCAAAGTTATATCTATCGAAAACTAACGCCCTCTGTTGTGGAGTAGCTGAATGTTTTCGAATTTGGAATTTCTGTGCAATGAGAAACAAAACAGTTAATATACCTAGGGATGTTATACTAAAATAAACCGTAACATGGTGCGTTAGTGTACATATTGAAATGCTGAATTTATAACCTAAGTCAGTTTTTACTCAAATTAAGCTGTCCAATCAAAGGCATAGATTACTTGTAGTGTACTGTATAACTATCGGTTTAAATGTGTGGGTTTGGCGACACTGGTTTTCATAGTAATTATGACATTATAACACTTCTATTTGTTTTTAATGTTCTGTGATCGGAACAGTGGTCAGCTTATTTTCAATTTATTTATTTTAAACGGTTCGAAGCACATGAAAATCAGTTCATTTATTTGGTCAAAAGTAGTAATTAAATTAGTCAACTTTGAACAAATGATCAACCTTTATAATAAATGAAGAACGTTAATTTATCAATAGCATAATATGTTGCATTTGCATTATTGATTATGATATTCCATTGAAATCAGTTCAATCTTTTTACAAATTAAAATTTGACCAAATTTTTTACAATGAGTTTAGAATTGTTTTAACATAACTCTAGAACCCACATATCTTTACATTACCAATGTCAAAATCTCACAGAACCGTCTCGAAGGACCATTTAAACTTTCGACTTCTAAAATAAGTATTTTTAATAATAAAATATTAAACAGCAGTTCATACTCACCCGTCGCACAGGTGAAATGCGAATAAATAATTTTCTCAGCGTCGGGATTTAAATCGACGAACATTCGTAGTATAAATTCACGGGCAGTGCTCGCGTCGCGCTGTGGACCTATATGTTAACTAGCTCTTAGACTACTTCATACATGGTACATATTTTTTACATTATATAAAATACAATACATGGTACATGATTGGTGGAAAACACATGTATTAATTATGTATCTACATTGGCATTTTTGGGCGCAACACACACACATGTATTAATTATGTATCTACATTGGCATTTTTAATTTAATTAAAAACAGGAAGAGTAATTACACTTTATTATACGTGAAATATAAGATAGAGACAGAGAGATATAATGATAATACAACTATTAAAAATATATTATAATAAATGACAATGGGGGCCCTTATATTTTTATTGTAGTGGGCGGCGGGCGACTCTCATAACAGTGGCCTCTTGAAAAATGTTCCCTGCAAAAACTATACAATGACCGGTAGCATTGTCTTTTTTAACATAGTTACATAATATCAATAATGTATTATCCACCAACACACACAAATACACAATATTCTAGCGATCAAAACCCTATAGCACACTCCTAGCGGTTTTCACTACAAAGTCTATCAACCTGTGGCTGTGGTGAAATGCGAGTAACACGTCCGATCGGGGTCCGGGTTCTCTCTTAGATACTTCTTAAGGATATACTCCCGTGCTGGGACCGGGTCGCATTTAGGTCCTATATTAGTTATTTAAATGGTAAATTGAACCTTGTGAGTAGATGTTATAAGGTTTATAATGGTTCGCATTCAGGACCTTTTATTTAAAAGGCAAA
>CAJQZM010033641.1:14541-32815 GCA_907164665.1 Colias nastes
AAGGTTTATAATGGTTCGCATTCAGGACCTTTTATTTAAAAGGCAAAATGAATATTAAGCAGACGTTTTAAGGTTGATATTCAAAGTACTTTGAACATTTTATAAGTGCAAGTTGCATTGTACCGATTCTGATCTTGTTGGAATGAGGGTACATTAGTAATTAAAGGTAACCAAACTTTCAAATAATCAATTACTAGTAGTTTATCAAGTATATTCGGTAGAAGTTATTCTTATCACAAAATGTCATTTCAAAAACACAGCTCAATATTAATTGATTTGATTGATAAACACTAAATAATATGGTGCGTTACCTAAAAAACGTCTTTTAAAAAAGACAGTTCACCCAGTTCACAAAGACACCCAGCTCAAACTTACTAAAAAGACCCAATTTAAAAATTAGTATAGTTCTCTATACAATAATCACAAACAGAACAAGTCTTACCATCGTATTCAGGGAAATAGTCGACGAGATGCGAGTACATGATCTTTTCTTCGAGCAAATCCTTCTTGTTGAGGAACAAAATTACCGACGAGTGCTGGAACCATGGATACGTGATGATCGTCTTGAATAACGCCTTGGATTCTTCCATTCGGTTCTGGAATGTTACATACGCAGTTTCAGTAACAGAAAATAATGAATTTATATTAAAACACTAGCTTTCCGCCCGCGGCTTCGCCCGCGTTTTCAAAGAAAAACCCGCATAGTTCCCGTTCCCGAGGGATTTCCGGGATAAAACCTATCCTATCTCTCAAGTTGGATCGAACTGCACATGGTGTGCGAATTTTATTATAATCGGTTTAGTGGTTTAGGAGTCCATTGAGGACAAACATCTTTTAAAACATAAGAACACGAGATTTATAATTATATATTATAGTAGGGGAGCCCAGGATGCTAAATGTGGATTTACTCGAGCGTCACGGGAACCTATTAGAATTGGTAGATTAGACCATAGCGAGAAAAAAAGGTCCTATAATGTTTTCACTTTTAGCGGTGGGGAAGGGTTTTTTGATTTTTTTTAATTTAAAAAAGAAAAAAATTGGCTTGGAAATACTCAAGCGCGTTAGATATTGATATTTTGCATGCTCCAGGACGTCACTGAAAAAAAGTATACGTTAATCTGACGATTTAAGTGGCGATTTAATCGCTATGAAGAAAGGGTAAAAAATTAAAGTAATATTATTCGAGCGCGTCAGATTAATATATGGGGGGGTTAATTACAATATAAGAAGTCCCCATTTCGCTAATCTGACGATTCGAGCTCAACCTTAGGGAATTATGGATTATTCAAATTTTCCAGCGGGGCCCCTGAGCGCACCCACCAACCATAACTGCTCATATTGACTAGAGGTACTAATGAATAGCTAAGGTACCGTCCCTTATAGTAATCTGACGCGCTCGAGTAAATCCAAAAATCCCCTCTTGGGCTCCCCTACTATTAAGATTTGTTTAGCAACAAATTTTGAAACAATATGTTGCTGTCAACGTGCAAATAGCAACGCTTCGTGTTGTAACGTTGATATGTTTCGACTTTCAACCGAAAGAGGGACAAAATTGAAAAAACAAAAAAAATCCAGCGACATTGTTTATCATCTGTTGCTCAATAAATGTTTACCGTGAGTTAGAGGCTAAATTAAACCATTTACCATCTAAATCTTTATTAAGAAAAAAAAATACATTCAATTCTTATTTGTAAACTATGAAGTTTATAAACTTGTCAGCATTACAACAGATTATTTTCGAATCTTGTCTAAGAAAAACACATATCGCAATCTGTTTAGGTCAATTAGTTCCGACAAACACTAATTACAGTAACATTGATATATTTTATGTTAGCGAGTGAACTTTAAATTATCTTCACGTCCATGACATGCTTAATATGATAATAACCATTTATGAACTACCTATACAATAATAACACTTGTATTTTTATAAAATTAAGATTGAAAGACAGGCTAAGTGTGGTAAATACATTATTTTTTGTATTCTTAAGTAATTAACGAACAAATAAGTAGTGTAATACGTACCTCATTTTCAGATTCGAATAAAATTTGATCATATTCACTAAGGGCTACTAAGAATATGATAGATGTGACATTTTCAAAACAATGGATCCACTTCCTTCTCTCAGATCTTTGGCCCCCGACGTCTACCATCCTGTTGGATATTAACCAGTTATTTTAATACATATTTAAATAAATAAACCACATTTGTGGTAATGTAAATAAATAGGGTTGCCACCTTGAACAATTTTATAACAATAGTGTCATAGTATGTTTATAAGTGTACCCTTTCTACATGTTTATTCTATTTTAAAGGCTGAAAAAATTGCTATTGTTTTACTTTCAAAATACAGTCATTTAGGCAAAGCACTAAACAATATAAGTAGTTTAAAACGTATTACATTATGAATTATTATAATAATGGTGGCAACCTTAGATGAAATTTTAGAAAAAATATATACAAAATGTTACATTAAACACACACAAACAACAAGACATGTATGTTAGTTTAATACGTCAATTATTTACAACATAAAAAACAAATACAATACGAGAATATAAAATAAGAGAAATAAAGCACACAGCACATGCATTACAACTAATGTTATTTCATATAAACACACACAAAGTTAAAAGGACATAAGTGCACAGGACACAAGCTTTTATAAACATGCAATTTAATTACTAACCCTTTACTTAAGCATATACACATAAAATACATAAAAAAGATGTATAAAACAATTTTAGCTCATGTTATAATTATTTTCTAATATGAGTAGGTTCGTATGATTGTACCAATGTATAATGGACTATGTAGGCTTTATCGAGTAAACATGGATTGCTTGACTAAATTTTTTTTCGAACAAAAATGTAATTTAAATTTAAGGAATACAAAATGATAAACAACCAACGAATATTTTTTTGTAAAAATGAAAAAAAAAAACAACGCATAATATTTCCTTTTTATCAAATAAAGGTACCTATTTAAATTTTCATTTTAATTCGAGAAGACGACAAAAAAGTGTTGTAATCGCTAAATTTTATGTTTTTTGACTGAATATTTTAGATGTGTATGTACATGTTGTTCAGTCTGGCTAGAATGAATATATTTATAAATTGCTTAAATAACATATTTTTTCTGTCGTTACAAATTTGCATAAGCACATATTTAATTCTAAGTATAAATAGTGGTTATTGGTAGCAAGTTGGCTGTAGGCATTATGTTCGCTTAGTAAATAAATGTTAAATCTTACAATGTTAGTTTCAGGTGATCCAAATTAATGTTTCTTGCTTTTAATAACATATTTTGACTACAGATATGCGATAGCATCATTTTCTTACACAAAACAATGTTGTATAATAAACATCTCCTTATTTTTTGTCTGAATTTGTTATAGTCACAAAATAAGTAACTGTGATCAGTATTTTACAAATTAGAAAAAACATTGTGACAACTATCAAAGTAAGTATTATGAGCAAAATATTACATTTTGTAATGATTTAAATTCGTTACAAATTGCTGATTTAAATTCGTTACAAATTTACGGAGAAAAACTTATGAATTAACTTTTTACGTAACATAGGTTATTTCGTCTAAACCACATTGCATTCTTGTTATCTAATTAACAGCGAAGCATTTAATTAAAGCGATATATGAAAGTAAATTGGATCACCTTATTTAATCATATGAAAGTAGATGGGAAATAACTACCTAATGTGTATCAGTTCCTTTCTAGTGAAGATTCTAGCCCAACAACGTAGCGCACCGTCTTCGTGTAAAAAATATTCTCTGGGCAGCCATGGACTAATGCAATTGTGAAAAATGAGTTTAAGATTTCTCTATTTTGTTTGTCAGACATATTTGTTTCCGTTTAGAGCGTTTTTTGCTGTATTTTTGGCAGACGTAAAGAACGAATCCAAACCATATTGGATAGTGTTAATGAGAAAAGATAATTATTATTTAAATAAGGCAAAAGTATTATATTAACAAACAATACTTATATATTATAGCAGCTTTATAGATATTAACAGAGAACTTAACCTTGTAAAAATCTAGTTCAACAATGCCATAAAAGTGTGAAGTATATAGCTTTACTGCTTTTTCTTGTGGTAGGTATTTTGGTAATAGACATTCTTTAACTTAAATGTTACAAGTCTAAACATAAAGGTCACAAACATGTGACAAGAGGACAAAAAAAGTGATTTATTTAAATTTATAGGCAATTGGAAGTTGAAACAGTATAAGAAGCCGGACGATTTTATATACATTTACTGTAGTATACGTTTATATAAAGTATTTGACGCGGTTCGTTTAAATGTTATTTTAATGGTCTTTTGAAATACAGGTGTCTTCACTAATAGAATTACATTTTTTTAAGCTCTCTAAAATGTATAGTTAAACAAATATGTCTGACCGTGGGAGATGATTAAGCGCGAGGTTATCACAAAGCAAAACTAAGAGCTGAAGCGTTTTTATTCATTCTAGCGTAAAAAAATAACTTTTATCCAAAGCAATAAAGCTATAGTTTAAAAAATATATATTTTCCCTGAATGATTATTTTTGAATTTGCATCTCATTTCTATTCTTTATAACCGGGTTAACGTGTAAACACTTATAACATTATGTTCCACTTGATATTAAAGTTAAGGTTTCTCCGAGTCATTACGGCACAAACATACGAGCATACTTATAAATAAAAATGTATAAAACTACTTAAAATAAGAATATAATTGTATTAAAGATTTACCGCGCGTCACACCGCGCAATATCATGCATCTATCCGACCTTGCTTAGAATAAGCAGATTACATTACTGTAAGGTTTCACAACAAAGAACAATTATAGTTGAAATCGATATCGATTCTGAAACAAATTACCTTTTTAAATTTCCCATCGTATTGAAAGCCTTGACCTATATACCAATAACTAGCGTCTACGTACCACAAACCTTTTGGAATCGAGTGCAAATTAGCTGTAGTAGGGGTCATTGATCAAAAACTACTGTGGCTCGATCTAGCGGCAACACTTGGAACATACCTAAATATAATGCCATCTAGATCGAAAGGATATTCTAGAATGCCTGTGGTCGGTTGTCGGGCGCGCAGAATGTCTTGCTCGGTCGGTAGGTAATCAGCACTTTCGATTCTCTCCAGATCACTTAAGTAGCTGTAAATTCATGCAACAACTAAAGCACATGCACGCGCGATTTAACCTACCGTGATTCATACTCGAAAGTCCCAATTGGGGTAAATCTCGAGTATAAACCACGTTCCAAGTCCCAGTATAGATAACATATAACATGCACCATTTCAGCGAAGCATGCACCGTTTCGTATACGGCACTAATGTTACCTAAACCGTATCTCTTCCAAGTCAAACGGGTATTCGATGATGCCCGTTGTGGGCACTCTGACGCGGAGGATGTCTTGTTCGGTCGGTAAGTAATTTGGTGCCGCGACACGATCGATTTCCTGCAAGTAACTATGGAAAAACGCCGTTTTCATATTGGAATGCCAATTGGTTATTCGGTTACCAGTTACCAACATATTTAAAATAATTTGATTGATGAATTAGATTCTTCATGTGGACTCATGGTGATACCACATGAAGAATAAAATATTTCATATTGATCCTTTTTATAAAAACATATTTCAAATACGACATATATTTAAAATAATACTGTATTTAAATCAGTCATAACAAAACGTAAGTTTTGAAATATTATTATTATTACAGTACTCCAAAATTATTAAAGCTTCACGCGTCCTACGTACATTATTTGCTCGTAACTAAATCAGTATGTTATAGTAGGACGCGTGAGAGGTTAATGCGCATGCAGATCTTCGCTAATTATCGTATTTCCAGAAACACCCGAATCACCCCAAATCATTGAATCTTAAGTGCCCTAAATAATGCACTTGCATCTTGCACCTTGTTCAAAAGAAATAGGAGTCAATTCAGAGTCATACACAATCGAAAACAATTCAGGCGATAGGTGACGGTAGCCTGTCAGTCAAAAAATTCAAAAATCCGTCAGTCGTCTTTATATATTGGTGGTGACCGCACGTATTATCTCTGTATGGAATTATATAGAGCTGCTGTTACATAGCCTTCTTGGTTTTGTTTCAAAGTTGAATTTTCCGATAAAATGATTATTTACACAGGTAGCAGATAGCAGTGGGGAAAGTGAAAATTAATAAGAGCATAATGAAAGTTCTGATCATTCTACGATATCAGAAATAGATAATCCCTGATTCTGTAAATCTTTTGGACTGAGATTTTAATGATTAGATTTCTACAATTTAAATGTAAACCAGTGTTTGAAAATCATTTTTTTAAATATAAACTTTGTCTTATTTTAACCTTCCATACATCCATCATTACGCCAGCTTCAGTAAGACACTTTAATAGTTCTAAGTATAGAATTTTCCGAGTAAATCAATACAACAAATATATATTCGCAATCGTGTGGCTTATCCTCGCTATTAACTTACATTGAATTATCGAAACAAATTTCGTTACTTATCTCTTTTTCCATAAAATCACAATAAAACTCATAATTCTAATAAACTATGCATGAAGAAAATACATTTAACCACTCTATATACATATTATCTTCGGAGGCTCGGGGAATATGACAGTTGCCGAACAGTGACGAATTTTTCTATGCGCATTATCAGTTTGGGAGTACTGTACATCATTTTCTTCATACTATAATAAAGACAATCAATCTCTTATATCATCTGTGAGAGCAAATAAAATTAAATTATAATCAGTTTAAAATTTTAAAGTAAGGTTTCCTAATAAGGTAGACTTGTTATACTATTAATTATATTAATAGTATAACAAGTCTACCTTATTAGATTGAAAGAATTTAGAAGCCTTTTTAATTTATGCTTGCAATTCTTAGTTATAACTGACCTTTGAGTAGACTTACACATTTAATATGTACATACTTATAAGTTAGATAATTATTAAAGTTTAAAGTGAATATTAGGTAAGATAAGGTAATTTACCATGTAATAATTAATGGTGATTGCCTCAAATCAATCGAAAAAAGTACAAACATACTTTTATCGACAGCTCTATGACTAAACAAAAATATATTCACTCAATCGCAATTCACATAATTTAAAACAAACATTTCTCTATACAATTGTATGCACTGAATGATTATTTACATTTTCAAACATAAATGATTAAAAACTATTGTAAACTGAAAATCGTAATAGCATACGCCCGCTAGACAATTACTGTTTGTTTTAATGTTATTATAAATGCGTGCTACAAGTAATGTCACGATCCATTGTTTTTGTCGCCTATTGGCTCATTAAAATCTGCATTATTCTTTAGCAATTATTCAATCTATGAGCATAATAACTAAAATAAATATTACATATTATGTTATTATGACATTTGCGAAAAATATCTTCGTGCGTGTGAATTCACAGAATTATGACGAAACAACTAATCAATTTTTGTTATACTTTCATGTTTAGTATGTACTTGTATTTTTATTGATGTAGGTCGGTTTTAACTGCCTAGGACCTAGGTCATATAATGAATAATGAATGTAATAGTAATTTGTTAACAATTGAGAACTTTAAGCAAGGCTTCACTTGGATTATCGAAGTATTAAGACCTAGTGACTAAAAAAAATTAAAACGATTATAATGTTCTTTGTTTTAATACAATGCAGTGGTGTACAAAGACTATTATGCCGGATAATTGGCTTATTTCATTAGAATTACCATTAATTCAATTGATAATATAAAAAAATTGTGATAGCATAAATTTCAAATGATTCTTCTAAGATTTTCTAAAGGAATGCTTTTCAGATATGTTGAACATCTATTATAATCATTTTCCAATTTCTTATTTAATATATCAGATTTTGAAATTTAATCTTATACATTTAGATTTCTTTTGAAGTAAAAATGGATTTTATTTTTTATTTGTACCTAGTTATCCAATGTCCACACTGAAAAATGTGGAATTTTGGAATTGTATCAGTTTTATCAGTTAGTATTTTAATTTATAACTGAGCTACTAAATTATCACACGATGCGTGTGTTAGGCAGAAATTCTTAGATTTTACAATGATTATGAGTACATGTCACTAGACCAGATACCATGAATTTTTCAAATATTTTGAAGATTTTGCTATTTTCTAATCGCTCTTTAACATTTACATAGTGCACGTTTATATCTGAATTTTTGTACAATATATCAATTGCATTGCAAATGCACTGCACCGGACTAAGAAGATTAAGTAATTACAATTTTACCTTAAGGTGATCACTATGGTCAAAACCGAAAAACACCTTATACATATTGAATTTTGTTGAGGAAACTGTTGGTACGATTGTCTTAAAAAAAATATATGTGATACTCAAGGATATAATTAACAAAGTGTATTGTTTACTTTTCATTTTAGAACGGCCTAAACATAAAAAAAAATACATACAAATCAACCCCTTTTCGAACATAAAACGCATTTTGTTAGGAAAACGGCTACATATTTATACATGAAATTTATACCAAAAAATATGTTATGATATTTGTAACAATTTGTATTGATTGTTTTTTCAATTTTCATTATTATCGTTAAATTATCAAGAAAAAACTCGAATTTATAATAAAACCCACATAAAACCTCACCTCTATTGCATATTTTCGACGAAATTTGACGGTGTCAGTTCGACTCGGACGGGGGACTGTACGTGTGGTTTTTTTTTGCAAAATAACGCTAAAATTCTCCGAATTGAATGTTTTGTTAAATTAAACCAGATTGTAATAGGTATTTACATGAGCAGTTCATGAAATGAAAGTTAAAAATAGGTATGTAAAGATATAAAAATCTGTTTGTAAATTAGTTTTGTTTTTGAAAGGCGTCATTGAATAATATCCAGTGTTGATAATTTTTGACAGTAAAATATTATCAGAAAACACATACCTATAATAAAACAGTAACCAGACTTTCCCTGTGCCTTGAATATTTTTTAAAAAAGATTAATTGTTGTTCTATCGTATATTTTAAGGGTCCAAAACAATCCATATACTATAGGCCGGGAGATACTGACACAAAATTTTGGGTCATTTGTAACAGGATGGCGGTTCTACAGTGGTCTTAGTACGCAATGACAAAAAGAAAAATCATGGTCAGACTAGTGGTACCGGCAGACTAGTCGCGTGGGCGTTAGTCGAACTCGTCGGATAAATTACGGAAGGCAAACGATTTGTAACACAAAAATTTTAGGATTTACCGATAGCCCATAAAAAAGAAGTAGGCGGTAGTGTCATGCCATACTTTTCCGGTGTGATTTACAGCCCACAATACCGACGTGAATGCGTTGATTTAAAAAAAAAAATTCAACCATTTGTACCAGGCTAATTTTTGCACAGGTAATCATCGTCCAGTAGCCATGTACGAAAATCGCCATGCCATACTTTTCAGACAGTTCCAAATGGTCGCCATACCGCCGAAAATCAGCAATTTTTTTTATAGTGTATAAAATTATTTAATTTTATATTATTGTATAAAATCGTAGGAAAGTCAAAACTGACATAAACGTATAGCAACATTTTTAACCGACGCCATTATAGGACGAAATTCTCAATTCAACTGAATTTTTTGTTGGTTCCGTTACCTCCGCACTTTTAACCGGGTGAACCGATGATTTCATGATTCATAAAAATATAAATTATATAAAAATAATTCCTTTGCAGTGACTCTCCGAGGAAAAAAGAAATAGATTCGTGTTACAAATTTTAAAATCATACATAGAACATTTCCATCGACAAGGTTTTCTGGTATTTATAATCTACCGCCTGACAACTTAACCTCCCCTCCAGTTGGTTAGTTGTCAGTCGATCGCTTACATTTTTTGAAGAGACGATCAGCGAGCCAATTTATCTTAAACAGCCGACCAGTGCGGTCTATAAGTGCCATAGCCGTGCCTTGTGATTTATTTAAGATTTAAGAAAACTATCAAGTGAATGTACCAAGTGAAGGAATAATAAAATATTAATTATGACGAAGGCGTTTTTATTCTACAACCCAACATTCGGGATAATAAGGCGTCATTATAAATATCTTTATAAGAAAAACGAAGGTTTTTTCAATATTATTTTTTTGTTAAATTTTTACTTCACGAAATATGCTCTTCTGAAGACGTCAACTCTCTGGAAAATCTGTTTAATCGGAGGATTTTAATAAGATACTAGATATGTCGCAGTCATCTGGAGGAATCTGCTATTTGATTGAAGACTAGAGCGATTATTGAATGACCACATTTAATTGAATGACTAAAGAACAACTCGTCATCCAACAATATGCCGAACGTTCTATCCGCTCTGTTCAAAGGGCTATATTACAATTCGCTAACTAGTTGGACGTCGTGAGTGATGCTTGTTAAATCAACGTTTGGCCTAGTCTTCCAAACAAATATCAGATTTAATCAGATGATGGCGATGTCTTATAGACACAAATAATGGAAACAATGCTAAAAAACATAAATTTAAAGTTACAACATCATAAAAAATAGATTTGATCGGAGCCCTCAGTGCGCGAGTCTGACTCGTACTGGGTCGGTTTTATTTCCTTCTCGAATACCTGTTTCATTTCCTAATCTTCAACTGTACTATATTTTTCCTGTTGCCATGACATGGTGGTACTGATCTACACACGTCACATGCATTTTTTCCAAAGCCACAACAAAATAAATTATCTTAGTTTGCGCCCATATAAAACTAATTCCAAGTTGCCCAATTTCTTCCTTGCCCGCGCCAACATAATATGTAAGACTGTTTAACTATAGCGTTGAACATTGTAATAGACCATAGATACCGACAAAACTAACACTGTATTCTTTGAACGGAAGGTATGACCCATATCAGTCATAGTCATAGGCTCTGGTAACTTCAGTCGCAGGAAAATCACTCATTTTGTAATGTGTTCAAAGATAAACAGTAGAAAGAAATAAACTCAGTTTAAAACACGTTATAATATTTTTGATTTTAAGCTGCTATATAGTCGATAAATAGGCACCAAACACTTAAAGGGGTATAATATTTTAATGTTTAAAAATCGAAACACATTTTTTTCTCGTCATCATTTCAAAGACGAAAGGGATTTAAAAAATTAACCTGGAACTAACTACAAAATACATAACAAGTCGAAAAAAACATGATTTCTTGTCCGTTCCCCTATTTTTTTCGGTGTGTGTAGGTTGCATGCATATATTCCTACTAGGTATGAAGAGATATACAGAGAACGCTAAATACATTTGCCTGGTCACCATTACCATTAGATACACCATGACATGGTAGAGGCCGTTCTATAGAATTACGTCAAATAATCCTTTATATCTCTGTAGGTGAGATGTTCTCCACCCTAGTCATCATCAGGTCTCCAGAATATAGTAGAGTCCGTGTTGAATAAAATTAATTTCTAAATCGGTGTTTTCTTAACTGTTCCCCACTCTAGAACTTATAATTACTTCCTTAGTCATCTTAAGGTCTCCAGAATGGGTCATGTAGTAGAGACTTAGCTTATTACGGTTAATGTTGAAAGATGAGTCACAATATACATAGTACACAATATTTACTATTCATAAATGTAGTATGTTACTGCCTCTCAGAGAAAGCATAAATTAGGTAGAAACCACTAACACATTACGATACAATACGATACATTTTACAATTCCTTAATCTTTGGTCACTTTTACTTCAACAACGATGTATATTATAGAGGGCGGTTAAAAAAACAAATTCAAATGTAGTGACAGAATCATTAAGGTCGTTGCCTTAATATTTTGAAAACATCAGATATTTTCCTTAAACTTTATATTGATGTTTATAAATTCACACATTTTTATATCTCGGTGTAAATGACAGTGTTTACCCTGGTATGGCAAAAATACGCGGTTTTGAATCCAGCCTAGTCGAATTACTTTCTTTTCTTTAAAAAAATTCTAACTTAATTTATAATTTTTTTTAAGCTGGTAGGTCGCCAGATAACGAGCGATCACCACCGCGCACAGTGAGATGGTACTCTCAAATTTATAAATTTATTTTATTTTATTGAAGTGAAACTTCTTTAGGCGCGTTGACAGTAAAATTTCAAGGTCGCGTCATGGCAATACCGTCACGTCATGGAGCAAGGCGACGATTTTTGTATTTTAGAATCTTGCCAAAGAAGTTTCACTTCTGACACGTTGGTTGTTTGGCACACGCTCTTTTTTTTATAAAAAAGGGGGCAAACGAAGTGGTGGGTCGCCTTATAGCGAGAAACACCACCGCCCATGAGCCTTCACAAGAAAATAAACTTACTATTTGGCTTAATCAGTAAGCTGGTACTCTCAAATTTGTAACTTTTTTGTTTTATATATTATTGTAGATAGGGTAGCGCTTGACCACAATCTCGCCTGATGTAAAGCTAAGATGTGGTCTAAGATGGAAAAGCTAAGATAAGGTTGCCTTATGTGCTATGCATGTTTTCATTTTCTTTTAATATTATGTATTGAAATTTGTAATGGTACATAAAATTGTTAAATAAATAAATAAACTTACTATTTGGCCGAATCAGTGAGCTGATACTCTCGCCTGCGATCGTAGCACTCCTGTATGCCGGAGTCGGCCCACAGCCCCTTGATAGCCTCCACGTACGGGCTCTCGAACGTGGTCACGCTCTCAAAGTCGATGGCCGATATCAACTCCGCCTTTTCCTGAAACATTTCATTTTAATGGTTAATATTTTATTATATTACTAGCTTACCGCCCGCGGCTTCGCCCGCTTTGTCTAAAACCTAATAAATTATATACTAAAACCTTTCTCTTGAATCACTCTATCTATTAAAAAAAAACCGCATCAAAATCAGTTGCGTAGTTTTAAAGATTTAAGCATGCAAAGGGACATAGGGACAAAGAAAGCGACTTTGTTTTATACTATGTAGTGAAGTACAAAAATGAGTTTGGTCATTGCTCAACGGATTTACCAGGCTGCATCCTACTATCCTATCCTACTAATATTATAAATGCGAAAGTTTGTGAGGATGTGTGTGTGTTTGTTACTCTTTCACGCAAATACTACTGAACCGATTACAATGAAATTTAGCACACATATAGAGGGTAACTTGGATTAACACCTTGGATAGGTTTTATCCCAGAAATCCCACGGGAACGGGAACTATGAGGGTTTTCCTTTGAAAACGCGGGCGAAGCCGCGGGCGGAAATCTAGTAGGCAAATAACGTAGAAGCGTTTGAAGAACTTTTTTTATGGTTAACACAATTGAGAGCATTCAACTAGCAAGTACTTCTTATATTATATACACATTAGTATGTCTTTCTCTTTCTCTTATCAGGTTTCATCTTCAATTGGTTTTACTATCCTTTTTTAAATGGGATGTAAGATTACAGCCGCAAAATATGATAAGGAACTAACGGTTTAAGGGCAGTAGCTTTGCTTTTTTTGAGGCTTTGGCGTTCATTCCAGTATAATTTGAGTGGTACTTTTACTTTGTAATTTGGTTTTGGTTGTAGGAGTTGTATCCCACCATATCCGAAACTCGTATACTAAGCAAAACATTTCTACATCCACTTGGGAAGTACGCAGAAAACGTTTAGTGTTTACAAAAAAAGAAGCCAACTACCTATTCTGAGGTATTTTATTTAACGTGAAGATATAATATACGTCGTATAAGATTGCAGTATGGTTTCTTTAACAATGAATACCTATAGAAAGATATAATAAGTTAGCTGATACCAGCCGGTTGGCAGAGGAATTTCAATAATTTAATCGTGCGGGAACAGAACTCGCACTTGGCCGGCTTCATTGAATTTAGATCTGAAATTTCTCACAGCAGTATGGACGTTATTCCAACATTTAATTGAATTGTACTTAAAGCTGCTCCTTTTGTTTGTAAGATCCACACATTAAGCAGTGGTGTGGAGCTCACGAAGATAAAGCGTATAATACGAAGAAACCCCATTTTCATCCTCTTGGTGTCGCATGCCTCAGATAACATAGAAGAGTCCAATGAAAAAAAATATATATAATTTCTACTAGGAAAATTCTACGCAGAATTATTTAATAAAGAAGATGTTCTTCTACAGAATTTTCGATATGAATGTACCTATAGCAGGTTGAGACGACCGATAGACCGACATTACAATCGTATAATATGTATTGCATAATGCAACCATCAGTCGACACATGGTTTAATAATTGTTACCTTAGACATTGTGTTTCACGATTTAAATTTCAAATTTATTATAAATAAATATTTAACATAAATTCGATTTACTTAGAAAGGTCCATAAATTATTTTCATATTTCACGTGATTTGGGTAGATTAACTTCATTATAGAATTACATATTTTCTGTTATAGAGATATGTATCTGATAACAAAATATGTATAGCAAAAGGATAAGTGTGACTAGTAATTAAACAATTTAGAAAACATGTTTTTCTTAATGTTCTCTAGTTAAACCCACACTTAACATCGTGTCTATGAATCATCTCTATCATAATATTAAAACAAGAATTAATTAATTAATGTAATATTATCAAACAGTTATAATTTAATATTATCAAACAGTTACAATTTAATATTCCTCTATTACATTTTCACACTTAAATTACACGTGTAATTTTTTATTCATTTATTAGATTTATCTTTTATTATCAAATATCGACAAAAAGTATATTTGTGCGTCATGCACTGAAAAGGAAATATCGAGGCTTAGGTGTATTAGCTCTATATAATGTCAAATATAGAAAGTTGAATAGTTTTGCACTTCTAAAATCAAAGATTTTTTTCTTACTCACACCCACAAAAAGTAATGCCGATAGAATACATAAGTAATAGTAAATTTACTACGGTCGGCTACAAAGATGACTTTTAAACTATTCTTGTTAATTGATAGAATGTTAAATGAACTTATCAACCTAAGTAGATGCATTATTGCAGCAGACATATTTTGCTGGATTTGACAAAACAGTTATTTTTAAGGTGTAAGTACAGGATAAACGCTCTCAACAGATGCAAATAATACATCATATTATTACTGACATAACAGTAGTGTAGATCGCCATGTTATTAACAAATAAGCTTGTTATATGTTACCTTCGCAAGCATAACGCACCGCTAAAGAACCTTGCTAGGTACAGTAAAACTGCCGGACCAAAATACATGCGTAAAATGGCGCACATACAAGATTTAAAAAAAATCATTGCTCCATATATTTTCTTGTGGAAAATATAATTTATAGCAGCCGTTAGGGGTATATGACCTTTTTTCCTCTTTATATTGTCATGAAGTAAATATACCATTTACTAACTCTTGCAGTGGGAACATAGGTAATATTATATGGGCTGATGATGATGAAATAGATCATAATATTATGTATCATATCAAAACAGCACACCCTAATATATTCTATCAAACAATTATAGGTGAAAATAGAAACTCAGACAGCTAAATCTACATTCCCTAGAAAGGAAGGTAACGAGCAAGTACGATAGTCGATATGATATTTCGCACAATGATTTTGTAAAAAGGTTTATGGGTAACATGTTTCAAATGCTGAAATTTATCAATAGCAAATTGCAAACTTCTGATTTACCGTATATACGGAATATTAATCCGGGACATACATTTCAGTAATTCCCTGATTTGTCACATATTATATCATACTAGATTATACTTCGAAGCTTAATTTCCTGTTAATATAACAATTTAATTAGAACCCGCCACTTATATGGTGATCATTTATTTGGATTTTAAATAGGAAACTATACTAAAACTGCAAAAAATTATAAATAGTACGGGTCCGGAGAGAATATTGACTGTGCTAGAGGCAAGCAAGTCTGGCCGGAACAAGATGTAACACAAAAGACGATGCAGGTATCTTAGTTCAATATTAGTTTCCTAATTACATGGAACGCTATAACGAAATAAGGAAGTCGTGTTGCGGTACACCACATTATAATATGCCATAAATAATAATATACTCACTGCATTGGACGGATTTCCGTATTGAATTTTGAGTAGGTCCATGGCGCGTATCATACTCTGCATGGCCATGAAGATGTTCTGGTAGACGAGTTTGATGAAGCCGCGCTTGTCTTCGTCGCTGTAGCCCGACCCGTGAATGATTCTCATCTGCTTGATGAATGTGGACTTGCCCGACTCGCCCGTACCTGTTGCATGGAAAAGATTATTTAATTGGGAAGGCAATGATCCGAGATAAGGTTCCCAAGAGTATCATCTTGAGTTAGCATAACTATATTGATATACTTAAAAAAAAATAATAGTAACAACTAGATACACAACCATTTTAAAAAAAATGTCCAACAAAGGTATAATACCTCGTGCGAAATTTTAGCTCTTTGTAATTTTGGGGTATTTTGACCAGAGGCCGTTTCTTTTTGATAGTATGTTAACGTGAATATACGTTAAATTAATACCAATAAGCTCGGTTAAATGTCTGTTTCTTTCGACTACAATTTTCACAAACAGATGAGGACAGTTTTAAAATCGTTTTTGTATAGTTTGTGTAGATATCTAATTAATAATTATCGAAGACTTATAATCAAAGGATCCTTATTAGAGAGGGATTAATAGATACAGGAGAATCCTGACATTTTTTTTATTTCTGTTCAACTACAGCTATAACAATTAAATCATATAGAAACCACATTCGATTTGGACGCGTTTAAGTCTACCGTTTAGCTCATATTATAATCGCGAGCCGGGCCGGAGAATCTTGAGTTTTGTTTGAGGAAAATATGAAATAGTAACCTAATGATTCTTTAACTTCGCAGTATACATATTGCGAATACAGTTTTTAATATTTTTGATTACAAAAAAAATTACAAACGAGGATGCGATGCTTTTAAAAGATACCTGAGATAAAAAAAAAATCATTTACAAATTTTGTATTATAGGCAGAAAAAACTAATAAGCAGTTTAGACAATTAAATAATAAGTTTATAAAAAAAAATTACAATACTAATTTGTTTCTCTTTTTTTGACAAACTTGCAATTTCACGTACGAGTTCATTTAACATATTATTAGTATAAGTACATATTTTTTACTTTTCTTTATACTTATAGGTTAGACATACATATTGAACAAAAATAAAAAACAATAAGTATATTTTTTATTGACGATCTTTGTCAATTTTTTTTAACAAGCTCATCTCAGTAACTACTAGATCGAATGAAAAAAATATTTTTGTGTTGGCTAGCTAGAGTTCAGTTTTAAAATATTTGTAAAGCGATTTTTGATTTCTCATAACATGAAAGATATCGGCTTTATTTGGTAGGGGAGCAAGGGGCTAGTTGTAACAGGGGTAAGTAGTAACAGACCTTTTTCAATAGCAATGTAAACCTTATCGACGTCTTTTTTTTACTGAATCTTACGATTATAACTGGCCACACCGCTTCATCACAGCCAGTGTCCTGCTAGCCAGATGATTAGCTAGATGTGTGCAAGGGCTTCATTGGCGCCAGTTAACGTATTATTTCACTTTCGTAACTTTTTGGTTGGCTTTACTATTTACGACTAATTAGAGTTGTATGTATTTTATTTGATGATAGAATATAACTATTAATGATGTTCTGTAATTGTTTTTAAAATTACTAAGTTGATTTAATAGTTATCGTGATAAATACTTATTAAAAATTATACCTAGGGGCTAGTTGTAACAAAATCTCGGGGTTAGTAGTAACATGTTACAACTTGCCCCCAGATTGCTGTGAGTTCCTGTTAGTATTTGTAATATATAATACATTACAAATACTAACAGGAACCACCATACAGGACATACCATACAGGACATACCATATTTGTTTTGATTTAGAATGAGAGAGTATAAGAGAAAGACAGAGCGGGCAATACTAAGAAGGAGAAGAGCAATGAAAGTCCAAAAGTAGGTTATGTCAAGCCTAGACAAGTATTCACAGAAGAAGAAGAACGTAAAATGTCTATATATATACTTAAGTGTGCCGAAATATACTTTGGATTACTTCCTATCGAAATAAGGAAACTACTAAACTAGCTTACTAGTTAAAAACTTAAATCGTTAATTTGTTGATTAAGTATATAAAAAGTATATTTCAGTTAATTATTTAATGAGAAAATACATATTTTAGAAGTACTTAGTTAGTTATTGTTATAAACAAAGCAAAATAATTAGATATGTTAAAAAATAAATGACTGAAGGTGTCACATTTTTGTTTTTAATTGATGTTACTACTTGCCCCA
>CAJQZM010033642.1:0-12331 GCA_907164665.1 Colias nastes
TTAATGATTTTGATACATTAGGGTAGAAAATTATAGATAAATATATCAGTATTCCCACAGTATAACTAAGGATACAGAATGGAATGTCACATAGCTGCATTTTGTCAATTAAAGAATTCATTGTCTCGAATTGCGGCTACCATTGGCCGCACGCTGTTATGGTATAAAAAATAAACATTCTTTATACAGGTATAAATAAATAAACGATGAGTGCAGACTGAGCTACATTCAGCACAGAATGAACCAAACGAGTAACATTTTCGACAAACCTCTTTTTGTGTTTTGACGAGGCACGCATATACGATGATTCATTTACGGAGATCTTCACCGTATAAGTATGGTTAGTATCATTATTACTTACTTCTGTTTTCTTAGCAGTATTATATACGGTCATCAAGAAATGTTTTCTTGGAAATATGCACCCACGCAGTTGATCGTTGGATACATAGACATACATAATTATATCATGTACTTGGTTTTGCCAACCGTGGCTGCATAATTTCTATTAGTATAAGCCTAACACAATTATGTTTTAGTAGGTAATATTTAATGAAATGCAATTAAATCGTTGTCACTTTGTTGATTGAAGTCAAAACTAGTTGTAATGGCTTGGTTGTAAAAAAAATATGAGAAATAAATAGAAAGCTGCACGAGGAAACCAAGTGCCATAACTTCATAAATATAGGCACATAATATATATAGAGCTGTCTCTTAACTAACTGTATTGAAAATGTGATACTTGACGTGGACATTAATTGAATAAAGGAACTGTTCCTTTTCACAGTTTTTTGTTAAAATCGTTGACCGTTGATTGACACGAGTCGCGAACACGTCGTGATCTCATTGAAAAGTTTAAAAACTTGCCCGGTAGAGCATACGTTGGGTGTTCATTGTACAGCTCCTTGAGTTGTATCTATAGCATTGTGAGAATTATGAAAAAATTGAATAGTTACCACATCGAATGGCAATAATTATAATTTGAATGCACTTCATTTGAAAAAGATCGTCGTAATCCCGATATGTAGTATTTAAAAAATGTTCGTTATAAATACTTTAATTACAATATCTTTACTGTGATTATTAAGTTATTATTTATTAAAATGTTAAGTTTAATAAAATACACTTGGCATAAATGCATTATTGTATTGAAAATATTATGGTTTGGTTTAATACGACCGTTCTAAGTAATTGCTGGTGAAGAGATACGACGTTAGTATATAATTATAAATAATTTTATTAATAATCACTTATTGCTATTAGGTGTATGTTTATAATAATAGACGAATTACTATGAACAACATTTGTTTATCATCTAAATAAAATATATATATTTATAGACTTTGGTTTTGGCAAATGTACAATGGCCAATGTCAGTAGCTAAGTTATAAAATTTTGTACCAAAATACTAAATTGAGTGTGTGAGTGAAGTGAATTCTCTATTTTTCCTTACACTGTGTTCAGACACTCCGTTCCAATTATGCTGCGAGCAAACTTTATAAAAACTCCCAGACGTTTATCACAAATCATTTTAAAATTATCTTTAGCTGCCGTTCATACAAACATGACAAAAAACACATAGCATCGGTAATAATCATTCGATACAGCAACTATCTCAAGATCTTAATAAATAATAATTTCCTTCTGATGATCTACTGATAATATTTAGCTTTATAAGTAGGTTATTTATAATACCACAACATTTTTACTTAGTTAAGTAGACTTGTAGTTTTATGAAAAAGCTAATTGTGTATCCTAAAAAAAAGATAATTGTGTATCCAAATATTTATTTCTTTGTTTGTTTTTAGTTTAGTAGTTTACTACTAAATACGATCTCCCCATTAAAACATTTATTATGATAAATAGCTTCTGTGGTGGGTAGTGACTAGTATCAAATTTTGGGTGAAATATATACACACATGAATATCGCCTACAGCGCCAGCTTCTTACTAAATCATTATTCATTACCTACCTATATAAATAATTTCCGTTTTGTCACTTTCTTAATTTACAAATACGTGTGTGGTCTATTACTTAAAATTAAATGCATAAAATTGTAATATATCATACTTACTTAGTTATTTAACTCAAAATAATTGTCTAATATATTATATTGTTTTAGTAGTTCACATCCAAAAAGAGTAAACATTTAATAAAAACCACGTGTAGCACTATTACACGTGTCTAATCATCATTCGACGATAGTAATAACTAATAATATACATATTTATAAAAAATAATATACTCTATGAATATACCTATGTGTGGTGGATGTTGTACTCTAGTAACTCTGATAAAATATTAATTAATTATAAACTAATTGTAAACCACCAGATTTTTTTTATTTATCATATATTTTTATGCATTGTCTTCCATATAAATAGTAATATGTTTGTTAACATCATGTTTCAGCGCAGAATAGGTATATAACTATAACCTCACGTTTTGTGCAGTATAAAAGTGCAAAAGCTCGTCTATCCAATACCACCCGGTTGGCAAACTATCGCCCAAATAAATCAGTTTATGTAAATTATTTTATTCTTCTAAGATTGGATTCTTTAGAATAATAATAAAAAACTCCGTTGGAAATATCATGTGACTTAGCTACTTACTTAAAATAGGCATGAAGATATAAATTTAAGAACGATGTCGCTTTTGCCGGCGCACAATGCGGAGCGCTATCGTAGCACGCATTGTGCAGTGCGAATTGGAACAGGTTGTGGCTGGCAGGTATCTATATAATGTGATTTATGTTCGATTATTCTATAGTCTAGGGACTATAATTAAATCGCGAATCTATTAGGTATGCCCGAAAGATCGCTGACACGGCCCACGGAAATAAACCGAAGGTGATTTACTACATTCAGCTGCTATATCGCTTTGTCTAACTTAAGAAATTTTAGATAAATTGTCTAAACTATCGACACGTCGCACTATTTCAGCGAGTTGTAAGATTTACAACTGGACAACGATAAGACTAGAATTTATTCATGGGTCTTAAGTCTAGAGCATAATCAACGCCTTCGGAATGTGCGTACCGTTACGTCAATAACGCTAATAAGTAGTTTGTAAACCGTTTTAAAAACAAACCTAAAAAATAGGCAAAACTCTTTATGATATATAAGCGAATATGTAAGAAAAAGTAAACAATCCTCATGATGTTAAATAAACGTTTGTATTAAGATAAATTATAGGAAGATTAAATAAAAAAACGTAAAGAAAAAATCATTAAAACAAGTAAGTTGTAGGTATGTTGACAGATGTCGGCGCCTCACCAATACGCGAGCTTATTAATAAGTACAAAAATTGTGTACAACTCGTCAGAGAACCGACAATTGTGAGAACGCGATCAATTATACCTCACTGCAAATAGTAATTGTCAACATCCTACAAAGTACGAATTATCTGTGAAAGAATGTTTTCATTATCGGTATTCTGTTAAAATAGCACGTCAATCATTTTACGATGTAATCAGCGATGTAACGATCGCGCGAGTAGGGCCAAAGATGGCAGAGCTTAAGATAAGCTTTTAATTACGTTCGACGCCTATTTACATATTGCAGAGGATACTGACGGATATATCGCAATTAGAATCGCAAGCTTCTTCCTTTTATGCACTTATGTCTCCTTTTGCAGTAAATTATAAATCTATAGAAGTATTAAATATACCTACTTGTGTACAGCAAATAAGCTTGGGTTTAATTCTGCAAACGAGAGGAAGTCTTCAAAAGTGTGTTTATTAAACATGTCTATAACAAAGATATTTACATGCAAGTGAACATTTTACTTGCAAATGAGAATTATTTTATATTAGGTACCTACATACCACGTTTACGTACGTAATATTAACTACTAGTGCATATCGTACCTATTTAATGATTTAAACTAAAGATGTATCTCATTAAAAATGTTTAATATAGTAGTAAATTGATATTAGTCAAAGTTGAGGAAACGAATACTTACATATAATTCGCCAAATCGGCGCCTGCTAATTGCGGAGGTTGATAATTTACGACTAGCCTGAATACCTGCGCACTACGATCAGCCTTCCGCCGCGCCACTCTATAACCCCTCAGACGAATTGCTACCTTATAATAAATTAGACTTACCTAAACTAGCACTAGATACAATCTTCGAAGTGACAGCAGCATGCAATGTAACAATTATACAGACACGTGCAACAAATTATATTTACGAATTTGCTAGTGTTGGTGTGTTTACTATTTAGTTTTAATCTAAATCTACTAGGTATAGTTGCATTGTAATCAAATTATTTTCTAGAAATACCAAGTACAGTAATAGAGGCTTAATTAGTAGATACTACAGCTCTTTTTATTTTTTTCAGTTGTTTTAAAATAATTATTCAGATCGCTCTCGCTTTACTCCGAATAGCGATGAATAACACCGAAAAAATGTATAGCCTATCTCTACTCAGAAATGATTGATTTTGCTGACTTAGGAACAATTTAAAAAATAATCTTCGTATTTTTTTAACCATTACAAACAATAAAATATTTATATTAGCGTAGATCACCAACCCTGTTTTGTAATTTACACGAGATTAAAGTAAGCAAAAAGAGGCAGTGTCCCGCCCGCGCCCGCGCCCGCTGCATGCTATCTAAATGCAAATCGGATAGGTTCGGCGGATGTCCACGATAAATCAGCCTCACGGCTCAAGTACCGTTATCTGCTCGATGGCCTCTCCCTCCATCAAGCCTCAACCACACGAACATCAATAAAATCATCATATCACAAAAAATATTTATTGATGTTAAGTAAAATTTATTGTCGGCCGTTGTTCCCAATTGGAAAAGCATCGGCATAAATAACTAGTTCTAATTTCATAAATGAATAGCGTATATAATTGCCGTTTTATATTTTATTATTATCCGATATCCTAAAATGAAAATATAAATTTAACATTACTTTCAATTGTATTATTTTCCGTCAAAAGCCACTGGACACTAATTTATACAAGGTACAAAAATAGTAGCTACCTAAAAAGCACCCATTTCTCAAATTAGAAAATGAAAAAAATCTTGAAAATTTGTGCACCACGCAATGTTTTATTACCTATTAAATCACGATCCGAGACAATCTGTTGTATGAAAATTGTATCCGATTGTCGGGTCCCGCTGTGTGTTAAATTAATTTGTTGTGTTCGTAAAATTTATGACACAAAGTTGTGTAAAATATAAACGCTAATTAATTTGCATCTAGAATTGCTGTCACACTATACCTTTAATAAATAATATATAAGAATATATATGTATATAAACCACTTATAAAAATTGCCTTACTAGTTACTAGGTACTCTTACTAATAATTTTATCTATTAAGTTAGAAAAGGTTATGAGCTATTTTTTTTTTCTTTGAAAAAAAAATGCCGTAACAATAGATTACCTATGGCCCTATCTTCTGTATTGTGTGTTGGCTTAATTGTAATTTGAACATAATATCTATGAATGTCTTAATGGGTCTATCATGTATGAATCTTTAAGTATTAGTCTATTTATACTATGGTATTAGTATCTTGTGATCCTTACAAGCTGAGTCCAATAAGATTATCGATGCAAAGTGTCTCATCCCACACGCCTTAGCATATTTTACTACAAGAGTTCCAATTTGATTATCGACATCGTGAATAAAAATTAATTATGTGCGAAAAAAAACTTAATTGACAAAAAAATATCGATAAACGCTCGTTTCTTCCTTTCCCCATTCAATATCTTTAATTTTTTTTGTTTTTTTTTCCATCATGTTTAATGCCAACATTTATTTGTAAACAATTTTTTACTTGATAATATAATCCTATACTCTTGATACCTACTACGCTTCGGACAGCGACCATAAAATATTGATTAGTGACTAAAAGCGTTGAATTCGATGCGATCAAAGCGTGTTTGCATGTTATTGGCTCTCGTTAAATGTAGAGCGAGAAGTTCATTAATGGACCTATACATTTATTTACATCTTAATTCAGCTCATTATAAATATTCATAAAACGATAACACTGGCCTTATCTTTGTGTCAGTAACGGTGTAACAGATATTTGCCTCTATTTATACAGACCTTTAAATTACACAATTTATTGGACGTACAAACGTCTTACAACGCGAACGTTATTAATATAATATACAAAAAAACTTTTGTATTTCAAAATGACAAATTACTAATACACTTATACAATAATACACAAGTATAAATGAATAATTTAAATTATTAAAACTAGGCATTCATTGTTAATAGAAAGAAAGCTCCGGGCAATAGAGAGGTCACGCTGGTCGGTGAAACGGTGGAAGCTCTACGTACTTTATAACTAAAATGCCGATGTCGATTCTCACTTGTTATTTATATTTAATAGAAAAGGATGTTTTACTACTTCCGTTCAACAAAACCGTTAATTATCGTGAGAATATATTTGGATGGCTTTTTTTTATTTTTGCAATTAACATAGTAATGACTGTATCAATCGATATTATTTACTGTTGATAGAATAAACGTATTAGAATTCTAGTCTATAAAGTTCAAAATAGCGATGTAAAAGCAACATTAATTTTATGCTGCACGATAGCAGAAATACTCAATGGAAAATTTGATTAAATCTATTTTCATACGCTTGTTAATACTGAGGGCTCTTGATAGTCATGAAAGGGACGCAATTTTATGTAGATATAAACACTTATCGCATACAATTATGCAAATATGCATGTTGATTATGGCCTAGTAACCACAGAGTACCGACAATTTATTCCTGTAGTCCTCAACTGAATGTCCTCCACCAGAAGCCGCTAATTAGAAACACTAGCTAAAAATATTCATAATAAACTGCATCTGACAATCATAGAAACCTATAGCTGTGGTTACAATGTAAGGCCTTGTAAGCGGCACACACCGTATAATTTAATAAAATACAGTGAACAAAAAATAGCAACAACCTTGGTTCGTATTGGCAAACGAAATATCATTCTCCGTGTTTATTTGTTTTGATTACAATGTTTGGTATTTTGGTCTTTACATACCAAAGCTATGCTGTAATTAATTATGAAGTAATTTACCTTTAAAAATTGCATTTTATTAAATAATTAGCTCTCCATTACTGCTAATTTTTACTTACTATTCAAGTAGTTAAATATTATTGGTAAGTTAGGTGCTCTTTCGCATAGTGAGTAGAATAGACTTTCAAAACGTTTATTCATACCTATATTAATACCACCCCGTGGGAGAGCCACTGCAAATCATACACATGGTAATTTTTCACCAAATTCTTTGTATATGCAATTATAAGTGCATTTTGCTCGAGTGTCTGTCATTAAGTTAAACGTACGATGTTATTTTAAGGGCCGTAATGGTCGGTCCAGCGAGCCGGTGTTTTTTCCGAGCGCGGCGCTCACGGAAAGTTATGCATTTAAACGCTTGAATTATGAAATTACAGTATCGAGTGTAAACATGAGTATACGTTAAACGCTACGAGATAAACGCTTTGCTATCATTTTTATTTTATCTAGGTTGCCAATAAGTTTATCTTGAGGACAAAGAAGTAAGTCATAAATATTATTTCAACAATGTATTGAGACTGCAATCAAAATGAAAGGATACATTTTTTGTTACCGAACGCCAATAGTTTGTTACGTAAGTTCGACACCCAGAAACAATAGGGGTTCATAGATCAAATTGTTATATTGATTCACAAAGCGTAAATTCATTCTGTTATGACAGGCAAGCATAAATTCGCGACGGGACCCGCAGAGGCTGCGAGACAATAGACATCTCCCTATAGAAGTTGTGAGACATTATCATAGGCCGGTATAACGCTTGTGGACACAGGACTATGAAAGGGTAAGACACAACAATGCAATGGGGCTGCAAATTTCTTATTTAATCATCTCGGAGACAAAATGGTCAACAGTGTACCGTGTGAACTCATTAAATGTGAAATTTTGAAAAATGGCTTCAGCGTTCCTGTAACTGAAATGATGACAAATCAAAAAACTACATTAGTCCGGAAACTTGGAGGATCTGTGATAAACCATTAAGAAATATCTAAACTGATAATTTGTTTTTGGAATATCTAATACAGAAATATATGGGAAACTATAATTGCCGATCCCTGCTTTGCACGGCATTAGCCAGCATAGCAAAATTATTTTCATAATCACGATTATGATTCCTTTTTATTTCTGGAGAATGTGCAATAAGATTTTGATAGCATTTTTATACTTTAACCAGTAGTTCGGTTTATCCGTTTATCCATTAAAAGCAAAACTACGATTACTTTCATTTTATATTATTATAAGTAGATTTTTAAATAACGAGTAAGATAATATACCTTATACCTACTTAAATTTACTCATGTACTGTTAGTTAGATAAAAGAAAATTAAATACACCACCTGCAAATAACCACAAATTACGGGTTTCGGTCGCAGCGGGCTACCCCAGCAGTTTAGAGAAAATCTTACAATAGCGTTATAGCAAATGCTATGACGCTGATTGCCAAATTATAGGGTAAGGTGTCAAAACCACGGGCTAGTGGAACATTGTAAATTTATCATTAGATGTTGTTCTTTACCACATGATAAACACGTTATGAAATATATTAATAAAACGAAATTCAATTAATGATAAAAAATATAATACAATTTAAATGAATAGGTATTAAAGCTATAATATTAGTATTTTTTAAAAGCACTGTGAGCTTATTTAACATAAAGAAACGTATTAATTATGCTCGTATAAACTTCCACTCTATGTTAAGTCATAAAACAGGTTATTCCATAATAATGATTACCGATGTTATAACTCAATTTTGGGCGAAATTAATAATATTAGTACGGAAATGTAATACGCCTGCGGTAAGAATATAATTACGAGTGTGCGAATACGTTAATGACAACAAACGCCGCTTGCACAAAAACCCTAAAGCGCCGTAGACCCTAATGAAGGGTTAAATGTAAGAAGCCATTATAAAAAATTAAGAATCGCCCCGATGAGCCATTATCTTCGCATGTTAAAAATAATATGGTCATAGGGTAATGTACATTCATGCGAGCCACGTCCAAGAGCGCATTTGAATATTTCTTTGTTTGCTACCCCCTGCCTGCGCCGGACTTCACACGCTCCTAGAGCTCTCGGCAGGTACCGCGGACACCCTTGCCTTGCGCTCCCTAGCCCCGAGCTATCCGCCATCCGCTATCCGTACTGCTCAACTGCGACCGACACGTTTCGAACTTACTGCGTGTACTGTTCAATACAATGATTTATTAAATAAGACTAAAAAGTTATTTAAATATATTTTGATTGATTAATATGAGATAATTTACTTCAATATTTATTACATTTTAGAAGCAGTCGTAACTCCATCATCAGTAAATATCGTCACTGCTTATCTTAATGTATTCTTACATTGCACACGAGTTATTTAATAACACTTTAGACTGCTTAAAAAATTAACGGTGTCGATGTGCTACAGTACACCGCGTTTGTCGCGACGCATCAAATTAGCTAACATCAAAAATTCATGTGTCAAAATTCGTCAATCTCACTCTATTGTAGATCAACCGACATTGTTCAAAATTGTTACGGCTAATAATATTTAACATATTATTGCAAGCAATTGTAGTCTATTAGAGTTTATTAATTAATAACTAAGTACAGTAAAAGTCAGTTCAATAAAAAAATATCGGTTTGTTGAAAGAAATTTAACGGATTACTAAGAAAGAGTAAGTTATTAGGACGACAAAACATTGCCGCAATACGAACTGAATAAAAGTATCTCTGAGCTTTCGTTTCAATCGAGTGTCATGTTTTGGAATTAAAAGCCATTTAAAAATGTTAAGAGAACCCCATAAATATAACATTCCGGGCCGTTGCACAACCGCTCTCATCTGCTATTAAGATAAACTAATCTTCTATTACTACGAATTTATCTAAATTGTAATGGTTGATTTGATATTATAGTTGAACATGTTTTGCGCCAACGCAGCGTTTTGCAAGATGTCAAATTGAACTGTGTAATTGCAGAGTTCATTTAGCTATGTTGAACATAATTTAACTGAGCCCAATTAATTTACTGGGCGTTGCTAAAGCAATATTCACATTAGGTATATTAAGTTCTAAAGAACTTAATATACCTAATGTGAATATTTCAAACAATATTACTAACAATTTTGTGTTAATGAATAAGAATAATCTCAACAGAGTATAAAGTGATAATACATAATATAATGAACTCAAAGTAGAAAAATCGCTTTAGGTACTGCATACAGATGTCGATTGATATGATTCAGACAGATTGGGTATTTAGAGAACTGTAACATCGGTAGGATTGCGTGTCATGTGACATTCGTTGGTGATAGTGAGTAGTGAGTACAGAGTCGTGTTGGCCTTAGAAAGCTCGCGCACCAATAAATATTCGTCCGATTATGATCTACGGCGCGTAGCCCGTAGCCACAATGCATTCAGTGAGTATGAATCAGACTTCCACTTTACTATGATATTCAACAGTAGTTCATCTTACCTTCATAAATTTGCTGATACAATGTATGATTATAAAGATTTATAGTTTTTGAAAGCTAATGGTAAGAAGCTTTCACAAAACGGTTATAGGTAATTTAATAAACGGTGAATGTGTATGTAATAGATACTTATACAGATCTAAAAAAATAGCGGCATAAAAGTTCAATGTTATAATTTATTACTGATCTTGTTATCTTTACAACACTACCAAAAATATCATAGGTATAGACATTAATATATTTGTTGATTATCTAAACATTCTTTATTTTTTACCTCAAAGAATAAATACATTTTACTGTTTTAATTCAGGCTATTTATGAAATATCGAAAATAGTACCTATTATTTTACCTGTAATAATTTTATGTATTTTTTTGCTATGGAATATACTCAAACAATTATTATAGTATTTAAATATCAGTGTTGTTAATTCACACAATTAAAACTTAAGCTTTACGCTTCACCTTGAACAATGACATGAAACTATATTCTCCAACTGTATTCGTTCGTTGCATACCTCCATCACTATCACAAATGTCAAGATATAAAATATATCAATCAAATTATGTAAGTGTGTGCTTGTGAAATTATTATTGATTAAATGTAGTCTTACAGTCTTCACATGTGGTCTACATGACGGTTACTTTCACGCGCGTCAGGCACACCCATGTTAATTGATCCCGTTCCTCGATGAAACCTTATTTGTTATTGGCCTCTTTCATTATGTATGAATATTATAATGACACTTATTTTCTTAGCTTAATGATTTACATAACTACACGATTAGGGATTCCACAACTGGATTTTTCCAAATGATTTAAGTGCGAAAAAAGCATTTGAACACAAATAACATAGCATAAATAAGGCTAGGCACGTCTCGTGAGAAATGTCTACGACTCTATTTGCAGTTGTCTTTCTAAAGCTACACTAGGGGAGTAAATAAAAAATCAATTATTATTGGCTAAACAAAAATGTGAACGCGGTCGCGAGCCGATGTCGACGTTTTTAGAGAAATAAACATTAATTGTTTGCACAACGACCACCGCCATAACTAATATTTGATATTCGAAAATACTATTCTAATGTATGTCGCGGTACAAGGGTATCTACCTGACCTGTTCCAAGCATTTGACACTTTAGCGGCGCTTTTGGTCTCTGTCCATAATACGTGAGATGTTTGGAAGTTCTATGATTTACTTTAAGTTGCTGTAATAAATGCGACGTAACTCTTGTTAAACATAGGAAAAGAATTGATAAGCGCTTAAGTAAGTATAAATTATAATATATAACTCAATCTTCTATACATATAATAAAATCGTAGGAAAGTCAAAACTGTACATTGAATATTTTTTTAAAAGAATACATAATCCATGATCTATAATCGATACAGAACCCAAAAACATAGTTTTTAGAATTTTTGTCTGTTTGTCTGTTTGTCTGTATGTCTGTTTGTCTGTATGTTTGACCGGGCTAATCTCGAAAAGTACTGCATAGATTGACTTCAAATTTTGCATGAATATTACTAATTGGTCGGGTCAGGCTATAGGCTACATATTATCAAGCTATCACCTACGGGGGAGGAGCTGTGAACCTTTATTTTTCTTACGTATTCTCCGTACTACGACAGCGTACAATCTAAAGACTCATGTTTAAATGTTGTTTTTGAGTAAGCCATGCTATTGTCTACCTTTACACTATAAAAACTACGTAATTTAAGTAATTTTGGCAGAGAAACAGTATAATGAATCTTAGTAGTATAAAGACAAATTTAAAACAGCGCCATCTATGAGATTTCATTAAAATCAAATCAATTTACATA
>CAJQZM010033643.1:0-16488 GCA_907164665.1 Colias nastes
CAGCGCCAGCACGCTGCGCGCCGCCGGCCTGCAGCCGCTCGGCCTCGCGCAGGGCGACTCGTGGTACCGCGAGGTGCTCGACCTGCGCAAGCGCGCCGGCGAATACAAGGTCTGCGCTCACTTCACTTACCCTTCTTCATCACACTACACTCGAACAGGATAGGTCTCTACTATCGAATATGACAGGAAGTTTAAACTTATTTAGCAAATCCTTTGTTACTATTTGTCACAAAACGGTCCACCACAAACGTCGAACCCCAACAGTATTAACACAATGAAGTTAGTATTAGATTAGGCAGAATTAAAATCACAATAAATCACTTCACAATTGTACCGCCGATCAAATGTATCCATTTGTGACGCGGTCTGACGCCACCGCTTCATACCGATGCCATTGTTCAACAGTACCGCGGCTGGGGGACCGAGCTGGCTCCGGACCACATCACTCAGCTTTACAATAAGCAAATCGAGCTCTGGTACCAAGTGTCGCGCCGGTCCTCGCTGTCGGCTCTGTCGCTCGCTTCCACCAATCACAAGTAAGTGATGCACTAGATTGTACGCACTGGCTCGAAGGACCAAGCTTATCACGTTTGACGATTTTGGAGCATTATGCTCCTTCCGACCCACATTCCGGCCAATAGCTAATGCGAATAGATGGCTTGGATTGAACTGAGCACCCTAAGTAAACTGAGTTGTAATAAACTGTATTTCTATCATAATAAGAAGTACATTTGAATCTTCAGGGCGCTGCCTCGTGACGAAAAAGATGGGAAGGAGTCGAAGAGCCATTCCCCGAAGAAGTTCAGGTCATTCCGCTCGGCACCGCACCAGTCCATCCACGCCAAGCTGCAGGAAACCAAGGCTTTAGAGAGATCTCCTCACAAGACCTCACCGCAGAAGCAGAGGAAGAAGCTGCAGGGCCACAGCTTCGATGAAGGTGCAGCCCAAGAAGGTATGTAAAATTTTGATATGGGTATAATATATTATTATGAGATTACAGTTCTTTATAACATCAGTGTTTTCGACCAAAATAATTGTCACATCAGTGTTGACTTAGGCAAAATTTATTATGTTAACAAAAATTATTTTATACTAACGCGCTTCTATCGAGATTCTTGCCGATTTCTATATATAGAAGCAACAATCCAAATCCGGTTTTTAAAAATGATTATTCATAAAAAAATTTATGACTTAAGCAGTTTTTGTTTGACTTTGACTTTTATATTTCACTTATACTTTTATACTACTCTAAGGGGCGATATTTCAACCCTTGTTTAAATATTATTCATCAAATACCGTATTTAAAAACAATTTCACAATTTTATTCTATTGCCCATCTTTTGTTATTTTACAGGTGACATGTTTATTGTGTAATACTTTATTTTATGTATAATATAAGTCGCTCCTGTATAAAAGTCACTATACTTACACTTACGTAATAAAATGTATGAATTCATAAATAAAGATATATTTATTTATTATTTACTTATACTATTATACTTACACTTACTTACACAAGGCGCTAAAGAGGGCGCGTTCCGCTCCCCCCGCCGACGACCGCGCTCAGCGGACCCCGCGCCCGCGCCCGCGCGCCACCTCCCCAACGGACACGAGGCCCACGCGCGACCCGTTAAGCCCACGGGTGAGTGTACTAGTGTTGTGTAGATGTTGTTTTTGTTGGAAATGTTTAGGATTAAGTATAATATTTAAAATAGTTGTTATATGTGGGATGTACGTAGCTAGCTACAGCTATTAATATATTAGGTATGGGTATTATACATTTAGACATGACTTTTGACAGAATTCCTACATAGTTATACAATGATTATACATGTTAAATTGATATAAAAATTCAATCAAATAACCATGAAAGTAAAGTGTAATTTTAAAAAGAATAAAAAACAAAGTACATATTGTATAACGTTTATTTAAAAATAATAATTACAAAATGTATATCTAACCAGTATTCCCCGTAACTATCTGCTACGTTATAAGCTAGATACTTCATCAGATTAGATCTATTATAATCTAGTTTAGAAATAATTTTTAGCTCCATTTTCCTAAATGTTATAATTTAATGACCAAGAACGATCACGTTGGAGCACATTTCACAATAGATTAAACAAACACATGATAAAAATCTAATTCACATTCCGATTGCGCGAATAAGCAGTATTCACTATTCAGTAACCTCAATATTGTCACTTTATTAATCCTATAAAATACGACATAAGCCTGGAAGAGATCTGTACGATAGCTTATTATGCAACGTGTTTGCCAGTCTTTTAAATTATTTAAGGTTTTTTTTTTACTAGGTACCATATTCTAGTATTATAGAGACTCTATTATAGAGTCATTTTATACGGATCATATCCACAATGTTCATAATCTCGGTAGTTTTGTATGATCAAACAATAAAATAACGAACCAAAAATCCATCTTTCGTATTTACAATACTATAGCTTAAGCTCAGATTTATTCGCGTAATCGTATTCGAAAAAAAGGCTATCTGATATTTAATTAATATTGAAACCTAGGACTATCATATTGCTATAATTAATAAATGCTACCTGAAAATAACCAAAATGTGCTCCAACGTGACTTATTATGATGTGATACTAACTTCAATGTATTCGAGTAAATCCTGCCTGTTGCCTGAAACCCTGCCTAAAGTCGTTACTGTAGACATTCTAGTGTGCTATTTCTTCTTAGGTTTGCCGTTAAGTAGGGGCAGTAGTAATAGGGTTAGGTCATCGTCAAGGGGGGGCAGGTCACCGTCCGCGCCTCCTAAAACTGGGCCAGGGGCAAATGGGCCAGTTGAAGTGAATGGGACGATAGAGCGGGGCAAACGCAGCCGCAGTACTTCAAAAGTGGGCATAAAATTGGGTGCGTAAGGTTTTCCGTGGCAGTTGCGTCGACGCTCTGTGTTGTATTTTGGCGAAGGGTACACTAATTTGGCTTTATCGCTACCACACTTTATTGCGATTAAATGGTTTCTTTCCCAGAATTTTTTAAGTTTATCCATGCGTTATTAACGCATTTATTACCTGGTAAATTGCTGGGTTCTGGCTACTGTTAAAGAATCTTTTAGAGCAGTTAAAAAAAATCTAAATGTGCTTTTGTTGTGAAATAAATATCGAAAAAATTAAAAATTATATTCAAAAACAATATTAGAAATTCATAACGCCTACCAACATTAGGCAGTCGAGCAGCAAAGTAGATGAAATAGTGTATGGCTTTTGTTTACCTAGTTATATCATAAGCATACATAATTAGAATATAATATTGTGAGTAACAGCAATCAAATTCTTTGTTTTATTAATTTAATAAATAAAAGATATATCCAAATCTGCAATACAAATTTAAATAGTGTGGTGGTGAATGCTTTCCTTAGCATTAACAAAATTGCAGTTAAATTGGCTTTTGTGGTGTGGCTTAGCAAATTATTTTGTTTGTCAGTGCGTCTACGCAACATAGTCACTCGCATTGGCTGCACCGGCCTTGATTGGCTTCAACGTGGAGTTGTGTGACACTTGCACCTAAATCACAGGAAAATTGGATGTAAATTACACGAATTATATCGATATCGATAAATGGTAATGGTTCACATCCCTAGGTCCTCTACAAATTTATTTACTGAAAGGTTTTGAGTGTTTTGTGATCGTTAAAGTCAATTCTTCCTTCTACTCACTCTGTCTCTTTCTGCCTCTTGCATGATTAAAAATAAATGTTTAGTAAATGTGTATGTAGTGTTAGTGTTGTTTTTATGGAAAGTATGATGACGAAATATTAAAGGATTTTTTCAGTAGTTGTACATTTTTAGGGAATGTCGATGTTGTGTTCTTTTGGATTTGTAATTGTAACATATTTTGTGTATGTACTTCTTGTGTAACATCCCATTTTTTCCGATACTAATAAAATTAAACATGCAATATTTGTCTTTAGTGTCTGTTACAATGCCTCTCATATAAATATATAAATTATTATGGAACGGAAGGGCCCCTAAACTGAAGGCCACCTCCAATTGAAGATGAAACCTATTTAAAAAGAAAAATTCAAATTTTATTTATTACCAAATATCAAATAACTGCAGTAACAAAACAGTCCGCTAACAGCACCCCACCAAACTTACAGACGACGAGATCCCCTCCCACCGCAGCGCGTCCGTAGCCAAGGACCAACTGTTCGACGACTCGCCCGTGGTGAAGTCCCCCCCCGAGCCCACGCGCGTCAAGTCGCCCGAGCAGATGAACATGCGCTCGCCCGACCCCGTCAACTGGACCGTTCCACTCGACACCGGCAAGACTTTCACCGTCACGCAGAACGTCAAAAGCGGTGAGTCCCTTTTCAGCAAGCTGACTGTCACGTTCAAACTGAGTTAGTCCCATTCTATTGTTGGATAATCGAAATTTTGTATTTAATTAGTCTATGGTAGGTCAGGGATTGTAATGTATGTGGCTTCGAGAGCGTCTTATTCACGGTGAAGGATGCACAAACACTAAATATGTAAAGCACTTTCACTAAGTTAATACTGGATGGATGGAACTCCTTGAAAAAGACACTCTTAGTAGATAGACGGCATTAAATTTTAAGTCTTACTCTAATGATAACACTCGAATTGAGGGAGTTGTTCGAAAAATTCGTCACCCTTTTTTGTATTTCGATATTGACAATTAAATAGTTAATTATGTCTTTAGCTTTCATCGATTGGGTGATCAATTTTTATTGTGAAAAGCCATCACACTGTCATACCCACTCCATATCGAGTTAGACGTACATGGTAACATCATACCGGCATAAGTTTGACGTGTGTATAGCGACCCCACGTAACGACATAGAGGCTTGCAACACTGACACCATACACAATAAAATCATGTGCATTTTGACAAAGAAACAAACTGTGAAAAAGTTTTATGAAAACACTCATTAAAATTTGTTCATTCGTTTAGTTCTCATTTACATTTTGTGATTATGTTTGACTATCATACTTTATTTGTTTTTCATGTCCACACAAAATGTTGCCATACGAATAGAAACACCAAAACAGACAGACCAAATACATATATATTTTTTCTCATTTATTATTCTGATTTCAACTAAGATCTTTACGACTACTTCTTATTTTATTTACTATTTTAAATAAGACACTGAAGAAGTCAATTATTATTATGATAAATAAATAATTTAACAAAACTCTATCTTCGAAATAATTTAACGAGGATCATCCATGAACTCAAATAAATCGGTACACCTTACAAGAGATTAAACAATGAAAGAAACATTTTGTGTGGACGTAGACAGTAGAGTTGATCCATCATCGAGCATACAACCACTCACCATATTTCAGATGAGAGCGTAAAGCGCCCTAGCGCAGAGTTTAAGGGTGGGTCGGTGGCCGAGGACGCAGCGAAGCCGGCAGGTACGACGACCACCGCCTAGAGACATCACGTTTTAATGAGTGTAACAGACTTGCGACAGTGAACTCTACGCTCTGAGACATAGAGCTCACTGCCACACGAGCACGACACACGAGCGACACCAGAATCTATAACCTGTTTTATATTATATCTATTGAATAGTTCATGATTAAATTGTGTTAATCCAATAATTGAGATGCTTTTATTTTTTGACCGTACTCCGATGAGACGTCGACCACGTATGTATACATTTGTGTGTGTGTGTCTGTTTCGATGTTTGCGTACACGTTCACGTTTGGCACTTCTGTCCCTTCCGCCATCTCATCCATGACATGCATGCTGCCTGCTCCCGTCACGTTGACGTCTAACCCTTCTAACTGTTATAGCCCTTTACTGTTTTTGGTAACTTTATAGGTTAGATTGGACTAGAATCGCTATTTCCAACTTCATTAACCGTTGCATGACCCTCGACAATAATAGTTATCCCAAGTGGGTTTATAACACATTCTCTTTATGAGCATGAAACAAGATTTATCGTGTGCCAACGCCAACGGCATACCTTGCCAATTGCCAAAATTGTGTAGAATAAGATGTGAATAAAAAACTAATTGGCTTATTCTAAACTCAGTAGGAATACGTCTAACTGACATATTTAGAAGGTTATAGTATATATCTTCAATAATGTTGGTGGCGCCTGGCGGTATATTTTTATATTACAGCATGATATAACAATGTTATATTTTTCTCAATATTTATCACTGCCAATTATAACGTTTTCAAGTAGCAAATAGCAACGATTTAGCTGATGAAATTCATAGTTTAAAATTGTGTAGCTTAAAGTAAGTACAATATAAACACATTGTAAATAGATTAAAAAGAGAAACTAACATAGCGATCTAACTAACTTTTGCTAGAGATACGACTAGGTAAATATTATGTGTGCTTGTCGATGTTACATAATGGGAGTTTCAAATGTTCACTGTATTTATAATAATAATGTTTGAAGCTTCCATGTTAAGAGCGTCTCGCTATAAGTCGCAACGAAATGTTTCAGAAATCGCCCCAATCCATCACCAGCAAATGTCGCCAATACGTTCGCTGAAAAAAAGTGAGTCGCCGACAAGTTTGAGCAAACGCATCGACAAAACCCCGACGACGCCCACTAGTCTCACTCCCATCGATGAGACCAAAGCTCTCGATCTGAACAAAGTGAACGGCATTAACGGAGTCAACAGCAACCAGCTAACTCCCGAAACTCCGGAGAAGGAGACGATTAAGGAAAAGGAAGTGATTAAAAAGTCGACCGAGGCCACCCAAGTCGCGCCCGGAGTCGTGGACACAACACTAGTGAACGACAACACTAGCACCGGAGGTCTAACGGCCGCCGAAGTGCTCGACCGAGCCCGGTCTAGGTTCGACAAGTTCTGGGGCAAAAAAGAAGATGACGTTTAATCTGACAGATCAGCCATTTTCGTTCATTATGACATTCGCTTGGGAAATGTCAATTTTCGAATAGACATTCTGTTTCTTTCGCGGTAACTCGATTCCAATAAGAGTGAACGAGACAGCATGTATGTTCGATAGGGTGAGGTCACACAACATCGCATTTAATACAATAATGGGCTAATTATCCTATGGTTATAAATCGCGATTTGCAAACAAACGTAGGAATTATGTATTTGATAGCTTCGCTTCGGTAACGACGATTAATAATATGTATATTTATTATTTATTGTATAATAACGATCACTGTCTATAAAATAGGAGTGTGGTGGCTTGTGATAGTAGATATGATCTGGTCGAAGTAGAATTATAGTGTGATTTATGAAATTATCGTATGTATTGATTAAATGACTCTAAGCAGGACAACAATACGGTTGGACCCCTATAGCATTTAAAAATAAATATTAATATAATTACAATAAGTTCCAATTTCGATTGTTTCATCTTTAATTGTTATTTTGTACCTACATAATTAAGTACCTACTTTATTTTAATGTTTAATAAACTTAAAGAAAATTACTACTACTACTACAGAAATAACTACCTATCAAAAATTTAAGAACGATAAAGGTGTCACATTAATTTTTTTTTTTGTCACATGCTTTCCTTTTCAATGCTGGCAACAAATAAACAACGTAACATTGTACTTTTTTTGTAACAACCTTTCCGTCCATAGGAAATTTTTCTTTTTTTTTTTTGGTTTAATAATGCAAAGGAAAATAATTTCTTATCTTAAAAATATGAAAAAACCTACATTTGCTAAACGAATCGAATATATTATTAATTTGTCATATTGATAAAATCTTTCATACTTAATTAGAAAGTGGTCAATATTTGGGAGAAATTGAAATATCACGCAAATTGCAACAATCTCGTTTTTAACTAATTACTTTTTTTAACAAAAGTAACCGATAACAAAAATAATTATGATTAAAAATATCACAATAAATTAAAATTTAAAAAGTAGAACTATTAAATAACTTCCAATAATGTAGTACTTATTCGTTAATTTTTTGATAAATAAAATTAACAAGGGCTATGTATACTTTCTATATGCATTTGCTAGCCGTCCAAAGTAGTATTTTTTGCGAAATAAAACCAAAATAATATATTTTGTCAATGAATTATTTCTACAGCTTTGTAACAAAACTACTTATAAAAAAAGCATATATTTTATAATAATCTACATTAGTCTTCTTCTATATAATCTATGGTCTGTGGAAGCATTAAATTGGCGGGAATATTGATAGCATAATCTATATTATTAACGTTAAACTTTGATTTTGCGATTTGCGATTTAGTAGTAATTTATTGAAAGTATTAAAATAAAATACATTTAAGCTTAAATTATGGAATTATCTCCACAGTCTTGTCGAATTTGCTTATCCGTTTCGGAATTTAATGTATCTCTTTTCAGTAAATACAGTAAAAGGTGCAATATGATTGATAAAATATTGGTGTGCTTAAAAATTGTTATTGAAGAAACTGATTACTTGAGTACAATATGCTATAAATGTGCAAATAACGTTGACAAATTTTACGATTTTATTATGGACGTTAAAAAATCTCAAAATTTATATGATAAACAAGAAAATGAATCACGGCGTAATATCAACGGTGTAAATCACTCGATAAACCGTCACGTCACTTCTTACGTGCGGGAGCAAGTTATCGACGCAGATTATACGTTTTCCTTTCTCGAAATGTCCCACAATGAGGACAGAAAGGAAAATAAACAGTCGAGTCCACTGTTCTCTTATTTTTCACCGCCAAATGTTCTCATAAAACAGTCAAATGAACCGAAATGGAAAACTCCGCGGATACGATTGGAAAATATCAGTAAGGAGGAAGATAAGAGAGACGTTTATTTCAAAAGAAAATTGGATAAACCAAAACATTTGTCCGGTGATATATTCGAATCTCAGTCAGATCTCGAGGAGACGGACTTTAAACGGCCTGAATGGAAACTAACTCCCGATGAAAATCTCATTAAAAGGGTGAGGGAAAAATGTTTCGGACGATCTGATTTTTAACACAATTTAGGCGTAAACTCATTCAACTGTACGATTGCAGTTACAATTACAATGTACTAATTTATTTGTTTATCGAGTGTGTTAATTTATGGAATTCCGTAGAAACAGGGTAAAGTTAGAATTGATTTAAGAATTTTCCAGTAGATATATACAATGTTTAGGAGCCTGTTATTTCTTCGATAGTATACTTACTTAATATAAATGGACGAATATTTGCGTTTAATTTTTAACTATGTCTTGTTAAAATAATTTAAAATCTTACAAAATGCTACTGCAACTTTGATGTAATTTTATCTTATTGCTGTGTAAAGAAATGTAGGTACCCTTTATTTTTCCTTTAATTACTTATTGTATTCAATTATATAGGGAATTTGTTAAACTATTACGTGACGAATATTTGTCATTCAATATTTCAATGTTGTTACTAAACCTTTGTTTCAATTTAATGTCATGTTTAAATCTGATACTAAGCATATATTGTTTTTTTGCGCACAAAATTTTTTTCAACCTGCCCTATTGTTCGTATGTAACTATTTACTCCATAGAATTTTGAAGAAATAGCTTTGCTACGGATTTAAGCGTTTGATTTTTGTTGTTATTATACATCAAAATGGACACCTCAATAAAATTTTAAAATATAAAATGTTTTTTATTTTATGCCCTTTGCACGTAGTACCTATTTTGTATACGTAGTATCTATATCTGTTATAGTTAAAATAGATTTTTGGCACTAGTCAAAGCCGTAGAATACGAAGGATAGGTACTTAAATAAACTAACGTAGAAGCGGTCTATCCATTCCGCGTTATCTACATAAACATTCTACCCACACACAAACAGTACACATTCACGTTCTCTCCATAGTGAGACAAATATAGAATATACATTTAAACCATTAGCTAGATAAACTAATTTGGGATTGAATACAAGATATAGTTTTAAAAATATTTAATAGATTTAATTAGACCTAGGACACACACGGATGTGCCAGTTCATCCAAATTTTTCAACTTCATAACAATTTTTATAGTTCATTTCTCTCTTTTACTCTACTTATAATTCAAAATGATGTCTTTCTATTCAGATTTATTTTTATTCACAATATGTTATATTCACATTAATACAACAATAACATAGTAAACTGCAACACATAGTAGGTATACCTACATAGTTTTTAGTTTAAAATAGATTAGCGAAGAGCAAAGCGACGAGCGCGCGTGATAAGTTGACTAAAGAACAACAGGAGCCGGCGAGTGATACAGGATCATGAGAAACAAAACTATGTTTGTGTAGGTACAATAAGTTGTCTATAATCATATAGGTTATTTGTATCTAAAACCCTTGTATTAGCGGTAACACATACATCGTCGTAAAAACAGTTCCTTGACTTTTATTTTGCACCTCTTTTGATTAGTTTTGATGATATTATTGATGATAATATTATCTTATAAATCAGCATCTCTTTTAAAACATTGTTACAGTAGGCTGAAAATAAATGATTCAATATTCTAGATAAATTAAAATTACATTAAAAAAAATTGACGATTGCTTCTCGATTTAGGTCCTTAGGATAATTTTAAGTAGGTACTTATCGTAAATGTAACCTATAAGTTGCATTTAGCCTATAGGCTATATTATGCTATTTCAAATCTTTACCATGAGCAAATTTCAACCAGATCTGATCAGCCTTCTTTTTGTGTGTGTTCAATCCTATAAGCGACAAATGTCGATTATCGTACACACTTATACGAAAATCTATAGAAAATATTATTTTGATGAAAATTGGCATTTACATAGCTTGAACGACCCACTGCGGGTGCTAGTAACATGAGGTATAGATAAGGTAGTGTTAAAATAAAACAAAATTTAAGAACAGTTAATTCATGACTTTATTCGTATTTGTATCAATTCGTACACATATTCTAAAGAAAATATCTCATTCACTATAGACTGTTATTTATAAATCACATTGAACATTACACTAAATAAATTTAAATTAAGCATTATTCATGGCAGGAAACAACACATAGATGAAGATATGACGAATCTACATTATTAGCTTACACATGCTCCGATAAAATTATATCCTACGCTGAATAACATCGATATCGAACATTTTAACTGTGATTAAAACGTTTAAATGTGAATTAAATTATCATACAAAATTATAGTTAACTTTACAATATACATAATTTCAAATTATGGTCCCAAAAACAATATCAGGCGTTCGTAATTTTAAAATAACAATTTAAGCTTAAACAATATATAAAATAGGGTAGTTATATGTTAACCCTGTATCACCATTAAACGTAGCAAGAAAATTTTAACAACTAATGAGTATTTCATGAACAATCAACCAAACGATGAACCGAATATTACTGAGAATAAATTATAAATTCACGTGGAATGTCTACAGCCGTTCGATAATAATTTAAAACAGAATTTATTCCGTGAAACAATTTGGTAAATAATAATATTTCGGATTAAATAACGCAACAGTAATAAAAACAAATTGGAAGACAGAAAAAACGTCTCAATACGGAAACAATAAACTTACAAATGTTACTGGTAGATATTTTATATAATTAAATCTCTTATTGATTAAGAAAGCAACAGCAGTTAACAGAGTTATGGCACTTATAGTGAGAAATGAAATTATTGCAAATAAAGAATAACATAATGTACGGAAGCAAAATGAAAAAAGCACATTAAGTTTACATACTGTTTACGTATGAAATTACAAAATACTATATCTACGGAATACAGTTTAGTAATTTATTCACGTTTATTGATTATTATATAAAAATGAAATGTAACGAAAATCAAAGAAAAAACTAACAAAAATAATACCTATTAAAATTACTATCACAATTAGTAAATTTATTATCTAAATCAAACATCTACCCTAAACACCAAGTACGATGAGATTAAAATCTTTCACAAAAAATAATTACAACTTTAAAAAAGTGTGATATTTATATTAAATCTATATGCCTCAACATTGTAATACTGAAAAAAAAAGTACATTTCATTAAGTTCCAACTCGCCTGAAAGAACCTTTAGACTAAGAGCGTGCCGTCTCACTCTAATATGTATATCTTATTCGTCACTTTACAACGCTTTATAAAATACATAGTCTAGGTAAAGCTTAGATTTTTTAAATATTACGTTAAAGTACAACACTCAAGAATTTCGAAAAAAGCTATTTTGTATGAAAAGTATTATGAAATTTATTTCATTCAAGTCGGTACTAACTTGACAACCTTAAGACATGACTCGTTCATATTAAAATTTCTCCAAACGTCACGTTAAGCCGTTACTAACGTCTATACAGAAATATTTGAAGTAGCAAAGCATTAATTACAAAAAACTTTACACAAACCATTATGAACCCCTTCACGATAAACACAAGTCTCAAATTCATTCCACATTAACACTATATATAGAAAAATTAGAACAAACTAGTATCCGTACCCGAATCACTCTTTTAAATTTAACTACTTTCTAAAAATGGCGACCATTACACATTACAGTATTCATTGTTCCTAATAATAGCTTGAAATGTTACAACTACACTGTAAGAAATAGCAATACGCAGCTTGCATATAAAACGGTTACAAGAATACAAAAAATAGAAATGATTTTTTTATTTAAAAATGTAATTTACTGCATGAATCCTAGAAGACACGTTACTATTAAAAAAATACACATCGAACAACCTTTGCCATATTCAAACTTTAAAAATCCCACACACATTAAAAAAAAACACATTCCAACTTTGAAAACCGCGCGCAAATTCGAAACTGTCAAATACAGTCGAGTTTTTTTTTTAAGTTACAAAAGTGACATTGACAAGCATCCGTTTCATTTTTCCCCAGAGGAGGAGCTAGAGGCCCTGCCTCGCTTTTTCGCTTTTTTGTCTTCGATCTCCTTTTCCGCGCTCTTATCGCTCGTGGATACGTCACACGGCTTCGATGGTATTGGCATCTGAAATTGGGGCGCTGATGTATTCTGAAAAGAAATCAGATAATATTAATAAGCGTAAAAAAAATACAATAAATCTTCAGAAATCGATATTTACATTAATATTATAGACGAAACATGTGTTAAAACATCTCAATAGATGGCGTGGAGTGTCCCTTAGAAATTCGATTGCTCTGACTGGATCACGGGTGGTTGTAAGGTCATGCCCGGCATGGCGTAAGACGCGGGTTCGAATCCCGTATCGTGTTCTAATTTTTTAAGTGAAACTTCTTTCGGCTCGTTGAGAGTAAAATTTCAAGGTCGCTTCATCATATCTTGGCGTAAAGCGACGATTTTGGTATCTTTGAATCTTGCCAAAGAAGTTTCACTTCTGACACGTATGATCGGCACATACACTCCTTTTTCTGGATTCAGGAGTATTCTATATAGGTGTGTAGTATCTGTACTTTTTACCATACCTTCTTCTTGGCATGTTTGTCTGCACGTCGCCCGCGGTGCTCGTCGTCGTCCCGCTTACGGCCCATAACGCCGAGCAACTTGCTCACCACGCTCTTACCACGGCCCTCACTCGTGTCCGTGTCCGGCGACTGAAATTACCATAAATATAGTTATAAAAAAATTAAAACCACACTTAAATATTATGTTAAATGTATTGTACTGTCACCTATCCTTGATACTTATTTAGGAATACAAGTGCAATATCGAGTCTAAAGAAGTCAGTTACATATAAATATATGAAGCTGGTAAAAACGTGTTAAAATTAGGAATCACATTTAAATCCGGTAAAATTTCGCACTAACCAGGTTTGTGCCTGCGACTATAGAAATAATGGAGATTAAATCCGGTAATATGTAGCAATAGCAAGATTCTTTAACATCAATTCTGATAATATATTCCTATTCATAATTAGCCAAAATAAAAATTACCTTAATGGTCTCAACCGACTCCTGCTTCTTCAGATTTTCCTTCTTCATCGACTCCGACCGCTTCGCTTCCATCTTCTCTTGCTTCTTATCCGCTTTCTCCTGCTTCTCTTGTTTCTTCGCCTCCTTCAACTCTTTCTCTCTCTCCTGTTTCTCTTGTTTAGTCTCCACTCGCTTCACAGACCCGCTCCGTTCCATTTTCTCTAACTTCTTTTCATCAGACTTCGACAACTCTTGAGGTTTTTCCGGTTTCACATCTACTTTCTCTATCTTTTTGATCGAGTCTTGTTTTTTCAGTTCTTTCGACTCCGATTTGTCACTCTTCTTCATCGAGTCTTGTTTCTTCAGTTCAGACTTCTCTTGTTTCTCCTGTTTCGATTTTGATTTGTCTTTCGCTTTGAAATCTTCATCTTTTAGACTCGAGTCGGACTTCTTCCGTGTTTTTATTTGAATCTCCGGTATTGAGGTCGACTCTTGGGTCGTGGTGAGCTTTTTGCTCATTTCAGACGATGGAATGCTTGTATCTGTACTTGATCGGCTGTTGTCTGTAACTGTATTTTTAAATGCATTATTATAAAAATAAACATAATACATGCACACAATTGGTTTATCTTTTACAAATTTCATTTACATTTATTTTAAAGGTTCGCAATGGAGTTTACATTCATAATTAAAACGTAATGTTAAGCAAAATAACTATTTATGCATTCTGAGGAAAATTCTCACCTTGCATCTCCCTCGAAGTGTCCAAATTGGACGCATCCACGCTGGTATCGACAAACGACTCGTCTGACAGCGAAAGCGAAGCGAACGAAGCGTTAGCGTCGAACGTCGACTTGTCCGCGCTCGCCTTCGGTGACGACGTGAAGATGCTCGGCGTGCACTGCTTCGCCGGCGTCCTGTAGAATATCCTGAGTTTACTTTAATGGTTATCTGATTTATAATTGTTTAAAATGTGTGTAAAATATAATGTAAGATAATTATTCTGCAAAAGATTTTTCTCACATTGTAGTGGGTATTTCTAAATAAATTGTATAGCTGTAATACTACGCAAAACAAATTACGTTCCCAAATGATTAAAAATAACAAGGAAACGTTAAAAAGTTAATATAATATACGTCAATATGTCTCTAGTTTCATTGAAAATATTATTTTAACCTTACTAGACTAGATTTAAAGGAAAATTCATTAAAGACATACGGAATCTCTTTACATTAAACACATATCCCCACCCAAACTTACCTAGTAGGCAATCTAGCTGCATGATGCGTAGGCGAGTCCTTCTCCTCAGCTATCCTTGGCAACAGCGGCTCATCCCCCTTATCCGTGGGGGGCGGAGTGGGGGGCGCGGGGGCGGGGGCTCGCCAGGTCCCCCCGCGGCGAGGGGGGCCCACAGTACCCCCCGCACTTGTGCTCACCCCCCCGCAACAGAGGGGGGATATGGAGCACTTGGCTTCCGCTGAACGGGGGTGTAGTCTATACCGAACGGATAAAATTACATAGAAATTAATATTTGTATGTTAAAAGTGATGATCATTTAAGTCAGTCATAAAACATTTTGCTAAGTAACATGACACGATATAAAATAGGTACTAGGCGTGCGCTAGGAATCGATGTTTTCTACTTCATGACAATAATATATAATATAATAGCCAGTGTTATAAATTGAAATGGAATGATATTATTTCTAGTGTGTTACGACTGACTTCCGATTGGTCACACACTTTAAACACTTAAGATATAGTTGTAGAATTTTAAGAATCAGTGAAAGTTATCATATCTAAAAACTTATTTACGTATGAACATTTTGCTTCAAAAATCAAAATATAGTGGAAAAATGTATGAAAATAAATTTCTACAAAACAATGGAATCCACATTCAGTGCATGATAATATGTATAGTGAATACTGAGTAATGAGTATGACTAAATTACCGCAAAAACAAGGTGCCACACTGACAGGGCAAACAGTGAAACATAAAATGATAATAATGCTAATGACATACAAGTGCAGATAATATTATGTTCAATGCAAATTTTTAATTGTTTGGTTTATATTTTACTATGTAGAATATTTTTTGTATGTAAAACTACATATTTGTAGTCTAAACTCTAAAGGAATAATCGATTTAAGTGTTGTGGTAGTCAGGTTGTGTTATTACTCGTACACTGTGGGCTAATCTGATGTGTAAATGTTAAAAATGTGTTATGACGATTCAAAAGTGCTTCTAGAAGGAGTCTAATTGAATGAATAAATGTTTGAGTTTGTGTGCGTGTACGTGTACGTGTGCGTATGCGTGTTTGCGCGTGATTTTGAGTGCGTTTATATGCGTGTGTGCGTGTATATTCATGTGTGCGTGTGCGTGTTCGTGTGCATGCGTGTGTGTGCACGTCTACTTGTGCGTGTACGTCTACGTGTGTGTGCGTGCACGTCTGCGTGCGTGAGCGTCTGTGTGCGTGTATATGTGTGTCTACCAGTGTTTTATTTTTTTCTTTACTTCTAAGTTAAACAATTTTGTTGTACTTTTGTTGTTGTTGTTGTGTTGTGTCGTGTGTATACCTGTCAGGCGACAGCGCTCGCCTCAGCAGCGGCGAGGCGGGGTCGCGGCGCGGCCAGGCGCGGCGGCATTCGC
>CAJQZM010033643.1:16888-27393 GCA_907164665.1 Colias nastes
GCTTATAGTTCCTAAGTATCGTACAAGCGTCGTGTATTAAATCGTACACTTACGTAATATTGTGCGTCGCCCCCATGAGCAGCGATTGCGCCCAGTTTGCAGCTACACCCCTTACGGTACACTCCTAGAGCTGCGTGATGCGCTACGCACATACATACACACACACACACACACACACAAACACAACTCCTGAGCCACGCCCACCGTCGTAGAATGGCAAGTTAATCCATTTTTTACTCGATACACTTTGGAGAGTGCGCTGCGGAATTGCACGACCTAATTCCACCATTCCCGTTTTTGCACCGTTCGTCAAGGCGCACATATTCAAGGCATGGTTGACGTTCCATGTACCCGGACAAAGCGGTTCGGATCGTCATTCTTTATTCGAACCGCAAGGGACTGGAACATGCTTGCTGAATCTATGTTCTCCGATGAGTTCAATATGGAGGTCTTCAAGAGGAGAGTAAACAGGTACATTCTAGAGAAGCGCGCTCCATCTTAGACCACATCTCAGCTTACCATCGGGCGAGATTGTGGCCAAGCTCTCCCCTAAAATTAAAAATAAAAAACGACGTGTGGCACTCGGGGACTGCCGCGGTAAAGCTATTGCAAGCTATGCCTTCAAGCCACACCTCCGCCCGTCGGAGTGGGGAGCGTGAGGTTTTTCGTTACGGAATTTCTCGTTTCGGTCCCCGCGCTCAAGGCCCGCGATAGAAGCTATGCAATAGTTTAAAATGTCTCACCTGGTGGGCTCGGGGGGCGGCGGCTGCGGCGAGGGCGAGGGCGTGCGCGCGAGCGGCGACAGCGGCATGTGCTGCAGCGAGCCGCGCCGCACCTCGCCACCACCAGCGTGTGCGGCAACAGCGCCCAGCTTGTGCTTCAGCCCGTGGAGGGACGAAGGCCTACAAACATACAGCATGACAGCATGTGGACACACGTCACATGTTACAGATCGACGGTATGTTATTGTTATATAGTGATTGCGAATTCAAGACATTAATAATAAGACATTTAAAATGTACAAATAGATAAGGAAATAATTATAAAACAAACAAAAAACTATTCAACACGATCGCAACATCTCTCTCTCTCTCCCCCTCTCTCACCTTCTCTCTCTCCCTCTCTCCGTCTCCCTCCCTGTCACTCTCCCTCTCACTCACTCTCTCCCTCTCTCTCTCACTCCCTCACTCTCTCTCACTCTCACTCTCTCTCCCTCTCTCCCTCGCTCCCTCTCACTCCCTCTCTCTCCCTCTCACTCCCTCTCTCCCTCTCACACCCTCTCTCTCTCCCTCTCTCTCTCCCTCTCACTCTCTCTCTCCCTCTCTTGATGTATATACTGACCGCTGATAGTGTGTGGTGGCCGTGTTGTGCAGCGGCGCGTCAGCGAGCGCGGGCACGGCGGCGGGCGCGGGGGACGAGCTCTCGCTACTGCCGCCTGACACCATCTGGAAATCATAATTATTAATTATAATAAATATGGCTTCACTACATAGTATAAAACAAAGTCGCTTTCTTTGTCCCTATGTCCCTTTGTATGCTTAAATCTTTAAAACTACGCACAGGATTTTGATGCGGTTTTTTTTAATAGATAGAGTGATTCAAGAGGAAGGTTTTAGTATATAATTTATTATGTTTTAGACAAAGCGGGCGAAGCCGCGGGCGGAAAACTAGTTTAAAATATATTTATTGGAAATTATACTTTCACAAAAATAAAGGTCAAATTCTAAACCAGTATCAACTTTGTTTCTAAATCTTACCTAGTTTAATTTAGTAGTTGTTTAAAGAGAACATTGTTGAGACATGAAGGAAGTAAATTAAACCGTTTAATAAATTACTGTAATTATTATTTTGACAAATCTTTTATAATTGACAATCCTGTATCCAAAGGTAAGAGAATGAAGTAGAAAAAGAGAATTTTCGATAATATTAGTTACTTATTTGTGTTTTTGTTTTTCGATGTGATACTTTTGGGTAATTTCGTGTGTTCTTTTTTTTCTGTCTTACTTTTTTTTACAAATGATTTCATATTATTCATACCTGATGCATCTCCTGCGAAGCGCGTTTGGTGGAAATGCGTCTAAACAACGAACAGCGGCGTCTCGGCCGCGGGCGCGGCGGTGCAGACGCGCGCCGACCGCCCGAACGACGGCGTCCGCCCGCCTGGGAAACGCCGCGTTTTTTTTAATACTTGTACTTAGACACGACAATAAACTATATTTCACATACTTAATACTTCAAGGAGATAAGTTATTTATCACCGGTTTGAAAAACAGTGATTGAAAACTTGTACGTAACGAAGATTTAATGTATTCTATATGACTCTTAAGTAAGTATAACATTAAATAGCCCTAATTTGGGAGAAAGCAGTTTAAGAAGAGAAGATATGACTCTTAAGATTTTTTTTAAATGCCTCATCATCAAAGATAACTTAAACAATATAGATATGAGGGCAATGAGAAATCGTTTTGTATGAAAGCTATAATAGTTGTTTTTTTTTTTTCAGAGAAATACGAGTTCCAAAATAAGTTTAATACAAAGTGTGAATAATTAAGAATAAAAGCGTACCTGTATCGTAGTTTGATCTAGAGGCGTAGCACGCAGTGTTGCATGTGGAGCCGCCAAAAGCAACCTTAACACCTGAAAGTAAAACATTGAATTAAATACAAGCATTTAACTCAAGACTCGAAGGATCATTTCAAAATATGGCTAAAAAGTAAACATAGATTAAAACCAATTTATAGTATAATACAAAACTGTGTTGGAGTTGGGTCTTATTTTGATGTTATAGCTTTTTCATAATCTACTATACCCGGCGCGGCGAATGATGATCCCTATGACAGTTCGTCTAGTGATTGCTCGTATGATGGGTCGTGACGATACTTTACTATTTTATAGGCAAAGGCGTGGTTTGCATTCAGCCACGTCGGTAAACATGTTTTTACAAATATTATAAAATGAATTTTTAATATTTGTATTAAGTAGGTAAGTAAAACGAGTTTTCCAAAACATAAAAATGCGCCTTATCATTTTCACGTAATTTTTAACCCGTTTAACACAGTGTATAGAGGTATTATTTTATCATGAAAATGGAAGCCCCCATTTAATTTGTCTAAAAAACTTATATTATCATAATATCACATATTATGTTAGTAAATTAACGCGAACGGTAATTAATTAATTAATTATGCTGGGATCTTCTGTTCCATTCAATAGTGAATGAACTAAAGCATGGAAAAAATGTGAACTCGTTTCCATTATCGAAATTTGTTTATCGATACTTTCCGCACTAGTCGATAAATGCCAACGATGTAAGTTTTGTAGGACGTAAACGTAAAGTCAGATTGATATAATTTCTCGTAAATGTTTAAAATTGTTATAATTCCAACGGAATATCATTGTTATGGCATAAAGCTACGTAAAAATTAATAAATGCCATTTTTAGACGCCTCCAATACGTTTCTAATTTAATGGTGACGCCATTACAAGTTTGTCTCTTGAGAATAACTGTCAGTGTCATAGGAATCATCATTCGCCGCGCCGGGTATTTATAAAAATAAGTCGGGTTTTCTTTCCTGACGCTATAACTCCAGAATGCACGAACCGATTTTCACGGTTTTGCATTCGTTGGAAAGGTCTCGGGCTCCGTGAGGTTTACAGCAAAGAAAAGGTGTCTCTGGTGGCGAAACGGAGTTCGCCCGGTTTGCTAGTTAATATTAAATAAAGAACATTATTTTGACTTTTTTATTACCAAACTAACGTAACCTCTATCGCAAATGAACCATTTTCCTGTTACTTGAATTTTAACTAAAATAAAAATTTGTAATTGACATTTCTTACCTGTGTATGAAGCAACCCTTGCACAGACTCTCCATTGAGTTGAGTTATAAGATCACCGGCTCGTAGACCCGCCGCCCAAGCTGCACCTTGCTCGCTTACCGCCTGAAAATTAAACAAAATATATAATACAGAACATATATTTTGGAGTACATAGTTAGTCTTTGATCTGACTGTTCAAGATTAAAACAAGCGTAATTTTCGTTAAAAGGCAAATTATTACCAGATATTCTTTTTATTTTACTAATATCATGAATGTTGCTTGGATGCTTGTTAAACAAATATGGCAATACTTTTTTTTAATCTTTTTCAACTTTATTTGAAGTTTAATTCGTTTCGTTCGTGCCAGCTGCCAGCTCGTATTGTGTGCTGAAAATTTTGGAAGTTTTTTTACGGCTGAACATGCAAAACCATATAGTAATATAATGCTAAGTCACTTAAGAACTTACAGATCCTTTTCTAATGCTTTATTTTTATAAAACTTTTCTAATAAATCACTTACCGAAACCAAATGGTGCATAGTGTAATAATCCGTGTCTCCATAGTACACACGCACTGTGTGTATTGTGAAGCCGAAACCGCGCGGGCCTCGACGCACTACTATGGGCGGTTTTGATGATTGGATCAACCTGTAGAAAAAAATGGTATTTTATTTTATTTTTCAGGAATTTTGTAGTATCAGATGTGTTAAATCCATTGCTGGACAATGGTCTCCGAGGCCTTTAAGGAATTTAATACTTTATAAATACCTCTTCTATTCTGTTGTCTTTTTTTTTCACGAGTCAATTTTTTGTTACTTTTAAAAATATTTATTCAGTCATTAAATTTTAACTTGTGTATTATTTTTATATTATTCTCATTTTCCGATAAAATTATTACAGTAATTTAATTTTGCCATTGTGAATGAGTGCCAAAAACAAATTTTTATACATAATTTGTGTAATGTTACAAAAATTACTATACCTTCAATAATTTTTCGTGTAGTTCGTAAAATTAGTATATGGCAATATTGCTGAAATTACCCAGATTAACATAAGAAACAACTTTAATTTTATTTTATTATCTTTTACGTTTTCTACTCACGAATGGTTAGCAATAGCGAACGGCGAAGGCGGGTCACGGCACGGCGACGAGTCGCGCGACGAATTCGTCGACGATGTATTTCCCGCGCATGGAGATCCACCGCCCACGCTTATTATGCTGTCCTCCGCTGTTAAATACAAAAAAAAAAACATATAAATATAATGGATATTGGTATTTGATAAGAAGATCAATAATGCTTGTTTAAACTAATCTTACAAAAAGGAACGATTTCTTTTTTTCAAAAAAATGTACTCAAAATCTACTCGATCGATTTTTCTTCTAGTAATGTTCATTATACGCTCATTAAAACTCTGCTTAATAGAAGAGTAGGCAGAGTTTTGCTTCAGACAATTTTTAAACGCGAATATTAATTTATGTGTTTACTAGGTTTCCGCCCGCGGCTTCGCCCGCGCAGTCATAGAAAAACCCGCATAGTTCCCGTTCCCGTGGGATTTCCGGGATTGCGTCATTTTCCCGGAATAAAAAGTAGCTTGTCCTTTCTCGGGTATCAAAATATCTCCATACCAAATTTCATGAAAATTGGTTCAGTAGTTTAGGCGTGATTGAGTAACAGACAGACAGACAGACTTTCGCATTTATAATATTAGTATGGATTGAAGGTATGATTATTATGTATCTATTTATTTTTATATTTATTTAGTTTTATAAATGTTTAAAAATTATAGAAATGGGATGTATACCCATAAATAAATGATTATATACCTGGGTGTATGACCAGCGACAGGCCGCTGGTGCTGGCGGAGCGGCGCATCGCCTTGGGCGCCGCGAGCGCGATCGGCTTGCTTCTGTCCCGCTCTATCTTGTCCACCTTGTCGTATGACTTCTCTTCCTTCTCTTTCTTGCTTTCCGAACTGTGGAAAAGAATGATTTTAAGGGATTTTTTGATATAACAACGTCCTCTAATAAATATATGGTATTATATTGTTATGACAAAAAAAAAAAGTTTCAGCAATTTTTTATTATTCTTTTACAATATTTTGAGACGCGACATGAGAATCGTATACTTAGCTAATTTGAATTACCTTTATTGTCAATATAAGTAAACAAATTTATTGAACACGCATAGGACCAAATTTCGCTATTTTTACGTCAATAGTATCCCATATTATAGATTAATCATAACTTTCACAAAGAGTACAAATGCGCATGCGCATACACTTCTTTGACCTGATCAAAGTGGCGGGGAGCCGCTGGATTCAGGCCGCTGGTGATCGGTCGTTTTGGAAATCTTTGGGGGAGGCCTATGTCTTGCAGTGGACGTCTTGAAAGGCTGGAATGATGAATGATGATACACTTCTTTAACTACTAAACCAAAAAAACTCACGGTTTCGGCAGCAACGCCGGATGCAGCTGCTGCGGCGGCTGCGCGAGCGTCGACGGCGGGTGCACGTGCGCGTGTGCGTGCGCGTGCGCATGTGTGTGTGTGTGCGCGTGTGCGTGCACGTGCGTGTGCGTGTGCGCGTGTGCGAGCGGCCGGAGTGCGACACGACGACGGGCTGCGGGCGACACGTCGTCGGAGTCCGTTTGTGAGGACTCCGCGGAGTTTGTGCCGCACACCATCTGGGTAAAGTTGATAGAAATTAATTTGGAGTTTGATATAAATAAATAATAAAATAAATATTTCGGGACAATTTTCACACACGGCACGATCTGATCCCATACTAAGCTTTCGCTTGTGTTATGGAAACCAGATGGCTGATAAACATACATATATAATTTTAAATAAATACTTATATAGATAATTAACACCCAGACACAGAGCAAACATCTATGTTTATCACACAAATATTTGCCCCGGGTGGGGATCGAACCCACGACCTCTGGCTTGGAAGGCAGGGCCACTACCAACCAAGCCAACCGGCCAGTCAAAATATATGGTTTTAATGATTGTTGTCTTTTGCGCAGAAACCTTTCCAACTTTATAAGGTAATCCAGTTTAATTCAAATATTTAAAGGAAAAAATGTTTTAAAATACAATACCTACTTACATTTCACAATATCTATTTGTTTGTAATTTAACATAATAAAAGCAGAGTTACAAATTTAATATCCCGTTTTATTCCTATACATTTAGAAGAAACTTAACGTTCTATACCTAGTCCAACTGTCCAAACTACCATCATTCAAACAAATATTCTCTCAAACAATAAAAAAGACGTGTGGCACTCGGGGATTGCCGCGGTAAAGCTATTGCATAGCGTGCCTTCAAGCCACACCTCCGAGCCCGTCGGAGTGGGGAGCGTGAGGTTTTTTTCGTTACGGAATTTCTGGATTCGGTCCCCGCGCTCAAGGCCCGAGAAGCTATGCAATAGCTTAAAAATATGAAAACATAAAAGTTTTACACTATCCCCAAACCCCATATACAGTATACACCAAAAGCACTAAAAGCAACACAAACCGGACACTTGGGATGGTGGTGCGGCGGCGCGGTGGGCGTGCTCGGCGGGCCCGCGCTGTCCGGCGTGCCCGGCCAGCTGTCCGTGCTCTGCGGACACCATTCAACGCGGTTTAGTTAAATATTTTTAGTACTATAATACGACTTGTTGGTCCATTGTTTATGACAGAACAAAAATGGACTCAAAAGAAGATTAATTGGTGATCAACACCATTAAACACGGTTTAGTAAATGCTATTAGCAGAATAATACGACTTGTTGGTTCACTTTTTATGACAGAGCAAAAATGATATCAAAAAGGAGATTAAGTTGTCATTTACAAGAAATTCGTTTATAATGTAACTATCAATGTGATTGAAGTTCATAATTTATGAATTAAAACTAAAGTGTAGGCTGAGTGCTCAGAGAACAGCACGTTGAGATGTGGCTAATTATCCAGAGCTTTTATTTGTTGCTATACACATTTTATTAACAGCCCCGCCTCCTCCCCCACGCTTCCCCCTTGCCCCTCCCCCTCCCGTACTCACCCGCGAGTCGTGCGAGTTGTAGTGCCGCCTCCACTGCGGCGAGGTGGAGGAGAACGCCGCGAACAGCCCCGCCTCCTCCCCCGCCCCCTCCCCCTTGCCCCCCGCAGCCCCTGTGGCTGCTTCCCCCTCCCCCTCCGCTGTCTCGTCCGTTTCCACCTCGCTGTGGTTGTAACGGTCGCAGCGGCCTGTACAATGTACATACAGATGAAATAAAGAAAGATTGAAAAATTAATCCTAAAGAGCCAAAGATATAGTTTATTTCCGTTGCGACAGACGAATCAATCTAGCCAAATAATTTGCATATAAGACAAAATGCCGAGAACATTACGAATGAGTTTTTACAGAATATGCTGTCATGTTTGAGTAACAAAATATATCTTTTCATCATACAGAGTACATAAAAAATATAGGAAAATTTCTAGTTCATGTTGCCACAATTCAGTTCATTTTAGCTAAAAAATGTGTGCGTGTACTAGTGTACACACGTAAGAAGTGAAACTTCTTTATGACCTTATTTATCAAAAAAATAATTTACTAAGTATATGCAACTTTACAGAAATACGTCGAATCACGCGTGGTAGGGATAAGAAAAAGATGGCGCGTAACGGAAAAATGTCACGCGTAACGAAAAAATGTTACACTAATTTTTTTTTCCAACCCCGATAAAGAAGTTTCACTTCAAAAACAAATCGGGGAACTTTTATATCAATATAAGTCTATTGAGTCGTATATTAAAATGAAACTCACTATCAAAATAGCTGGTGTCTTCATCGTTCTCCAGCTGCGGTATGAACTCAGCTTTCCGACGGAGTAAATTGTTCCAGTCTAGTCCGTAGAAATATATGTGTTCCTGGTGAAGAATATATTATGTTTCTAACCTCAATATAGTATGTCAGGACAAACACAAAGATACTTGTGTCTAAGTAAAAAAAAGACGTGTGGCACTCGGGGACTGCCGCGGTTAAGCTATTGCATGCTATGCCTTCAAGCCACACCTCCGCGCCAGTCGGAGTGGGGAGCGTGAGGTTTTTCGTTACGGAATTTCTCGATTCGGTCCCCGCGCTCAAGGCCCGCGATAGAAGCTATGCAATAGCTTAAAACTATAAGTAGGTACGTATAATACTATTCCAATTACATATTATGTATTATCATATTGCTTGTCTGTGCACATTACACAATTGATGTGTATTAAGCCCAAAATGGTCCGAAAGAAAATGTACGCGTAGGCAGAGTTTTCTAATGTGCGATTTTGAACATTACTGCCACGAAATAAGGTGTTAATTTCAATGAACATGAGCGGACAGCTCGAATTTTCTTGACTAACTTTTATTTTTGTACTTCATGTTTTAAACCCTATAAAAAGCTCACCTTAACTTGATGAGTGCCCCCCGTACCGAGTCTATCGCGCGGGTTGCGCGCGAGTAGCTCAGTAATAATTGTTCTCGCTTCCATCGCTATGGGGAAGTCGTCTTCGGATGGCCACTCTATGTCGTCTGTGGGATAAATAAATAAATCATTTATTTTGCCTTGTGTGAAAATTGTCCCGAAATATTTATTTATTTTCACATAACAATTTTACAAATAAAAATGACCCAAGCTCTTAAGATAGAACTGTTTTTCAGGAGCCTGTCTTCCATTAACAATTACACGGACACGAAGATATCAGTGAAAATTTAAATAAAATAAAAAATCAATTAAAATTTAAATGATGATAGAAATCAATTTATTAGTATTATATTACGTATTATAAGTACTGTAATTATGGATAAGGATAAACTAGTGATAAAAAATTGTCATATTTTTGCGTATAATTTAGAGCATAATAATATGTACAAATACAACATTCAAAATGAGCACTTATAGTTTGTTTGTGGAAGTAATTTATATGATATGAAATTTTGTACAAAGTGATGAGTAAGAAATGCATATTTTATCAGATTTTATAATCCTATAACCTTCTGTTATGTCATTTGTGAGATGAAATAAATTTCAAACACAAAGTGAATTTAAAGTTTATCCAACAAAAACAACACTTCATCTATACTAATATTATAAAGCTGAAGAGTTTGTTTGTTTGAACGCGCTAATCTCAAGAACTTCTGGTCCGATTAAAAAATTATTTCGGTGTTGGATAGCCCATTTATCGAGGAAGGCTATAGGCTATATATCATAACGCTAAGACCAATAGAAGCGGAGCCACGCGGGTGAAACTGCAGAGCGCAGCTAGTTGTTTTTATAACAATAGTAAACTAATATGTACATTACAATATAAAAATAAAAATATTCACCGTTAACAGTGTGCGCAAACAGTTCTTCCGGCGTGTCGCCGAAGAAGGGCACACAGCCCACCAAAAATTCGTACAGGATGATGCCCATCGACCACCAATCTACCGGCTTGCCGTAGCCCTGCGAATTGTATCAATAAAAACTTTTTAATAAACACAACTTATCTATACTATAATAAAGAGTATACATAGTTTGTTGCAGACAAATTCAGTTTTAAAAATCCCCATCGATCCTGCGTATGCAACAAAAGTTATTCGATATCGGTATGATGATGATGACGACGATGATGATGACGACGACGATGATGATGAGGATGACGACGATGATGATGATGACGACGATGATGATGATGACGACGA